>CANYBF010273346.1:0-11850 GCA_948192965.1 Dalechampia spathulata
ACTAATCTCACATTATTTCACATGTCAAGCATTAAAATGAATCAAAATCACATGAAAATCAATCAAAACTCAATGAAAGTCAAACTAAATCAACAAATAATGAACAAAAAGTGAATAGATGTTACCTTTGTAGATTCTCCAATGGCTTGAAGCCTTTCCAAATCAAAAATCCAATGCTTAAGAAACAAGACTTAATCCAATCCATGAGTGTTTAGGAATTAAGTATTTTGCTAAAAACAACTAATCAAATCCTAACTAGTTTCAATTAGATTCAATCAATTTAAGTCAAATTCTAAGCTAAAATGTTCAATCAAATCACATTCTTTTTCAATTTTGAGAGAAAATGAAATTCAAAAACCCTAACTAATTTATCTCCCCTGCCAAAAGTAACTGCCATTCAAATTATAATAGATTGGAGAACATACCCGAACGGGTATGTTGAGGAGGCGATTCGGGTAAACAACATACCCGATCGGGTATGTTGCATACCCGAATCGGCCTCTTGACTTACCCGAATGGGTAAGTGGCCAAAATGGTAAAAATGCCCCCAAGCAACCCTAAACCAAGCCCTAAACCACACCAGGGTGAACCAGGAATGCCCATAAAGGCAAGACAATGATGGAATAGACCCGGTTTGCCCTAATCGGCCCGAGAGACTCAAAATTCAGGGTGCGACAGTTACTTAGCCCATTACCGATACCAGAATGGAAATGGGATCGTATAACAATGGATTTTATCACAGGGTTACTAATGACACAAGCTAAGTACGATGTCGTATGGGTAATAGTGGCCAAGTTGATGAAGACATCTCACTTCCTACCTGTACGTATGGATTATAGCTTGGAGAGGTTAGTAAGATTGTATATTGATGAGATTTTTTAGTTACACGGGATTCCATCCTCTATTGTATTAAATAGAGATCCATGATTCACGTCACGATTTTGGGGTACTTTTCAGAGAGCTTTGGGTATGAGAGTTCAGTTTAGTACCACTTTTCATCCTCAAACCAATGGTCAATCAGAGAGAGTGATACAGATTTTGGAGGATATGTTACGTGCATGTGTCCTTGAGTAGGAAGGCAACTGGGATTGATACTTACCTTTGATTGAGTTTACCTATAATAACAGTTACTAGTCTAGTATACAAATGGCTCCCTATGAGGCATTGTATGGTAAAAGATGAAGGATGCCTTTACATTGGGACGAGGTCGGTGAACGGAGGTTGATTGGTCCTGAGCTAGTATAACAAGCTGAAGAATAGATACAGTTGATTAAGACAAGGCTGAAAGTAGCATCTGATAGACATAAGTCATATGTTGATCTGAAGAGGTGAGATATAAAGTATAACGTCAGAGATAAAGTGTTTCTCAAAGTGTCCCCATGGAAAAGAATCCTGAGGTTTGGACTGAAGCATAAGTTGAGTCTTCGTTATATTGGGCCGTATGAAATATTAAAGAGAATCAAACCACTGGCCTATAAGTTATCCTTACCACCTGATCTAGATCAGATTCATAATGTATTTCACGTCTCGATGTTGAGAAAGTACAAATCAGATCATCTCATGTTATACCCATGGAGTCGATTGAGCTTTAGCCAGATTTATCTTACAGCGAAGAGCCGATTCAAATTTTGGCACAGGAGACTAAATAAGGAATAAATAGATACCATTGGTGAAGGTCTTGTGGAACCATCATACGGGATAAGAAGCTACCTGGGAGAGAGAGTCTGTTATAAGAGAACAGTACCCTCACTTATTCCCTAGTAGTCCAGATTAGAATTTTGGGATGAAATTTCTTTTAGGGGGAAAGAGTTGTCACACCCACCTTTGAACACTATTGTGTGTGGTACTATTGTATATGCTTAATGTTTGATAGGATTATATGCACCTATGTGAGCACATGCTTGTGTGACTGTTGGTTATGGATATGGAATGAGAATGGATTTTTGCTTGTGTTGATAATGTATGTTATGTGATTATGTCTGATGGTATAGGAATGTGTGTATATATATGTATATGATTGTCACTTGTATGTGTGTATGGTAATGTACTATGAATTGTTATATGTATAAGCATGTTAAGATGTAATGACGGGGTCAAATGATATTGTACCTTTGATGAATGTGGAATGTTGAATGTGATGGGTATGATTGATAGGAGAGGGAAGAAGCATAGCAGAAGAGAGGGTTGTTGTCACCTTATTGAGATTTCTCTGTAGTATAAGGGGCAAACACCATGTATAGCATGATGTGATTGATGTTTTAGAAGTGTATTATATGTTTGTTTTGGTTTAGGTATCGTGAGAAAGGGGTTTAGAGTGGGTTAAGGTTTGTTGGTTAGTTATCATACGGGCATACGGATCTCTGTACGGGCGTACCAAGCATGAGAGATGGGTGGCCTTAGGTTCCTGGAGACTGTACGGGCGTACCAAAGGGTTGTTCAGCCGTACCGGTGCTCACAGGAAAATAGGTTTGTTAGGAAGAATGTGGTTGTACGGGCATACCAGTTGGGGGTACGGGCATACCAGTCCTCGTAAGAGTTTGTGCTTGTCAGAAGTTTTAGCTCCGTACGGGCGTACCGAATGTGGTACGACCATATACGACTTAAGTTTGACTTTTTAATGGATAAGAACAAGGATTTTCCTTACTTTTCTTTCATCTTTATCTTGCTTAAACCCTTAGAAATAACAGAGTCAAGGGTCTTAAGTGCTAAGAAGGTGTGAGAGCTAGAAGTTAAAGGTTTTGATCATTAGTAGCGGGATTATAGGCATATGTTCGAAGTAGTATTGCTACAGGTTTGTGCTAGTCTGTGTTAGTTATGTTAATTATGATGCTTTACTTCTTATCTCACTTGGGGAACCTAAGTATGGCCTAAAGGAGTGATGTACTTTGTTTCTATAATTGTATATTACTTATGTTTCCTATGATGAACATGGTATGTGTATAGGAAGCATCATATAAACATAATCATAGCATGCATGAGGAAGTATAAGGGGGAAGAGAAAGAGAAAGAGAGAGATGTTTACAGAGCTATATGCTCTAAACCTACTGGGTCATACAGATGATGGATTCCCTCGAGGAATCATACAGTTTAATGCCCTCCCCATGGGAGATGAGTCTTGAGACATACAGTTAAAAGAAATGGGTTCATAGAACCACATAGATAAATGCCCTCCTTTGGGAGATGAGTACCGGTACATACAGGGACCCAGTAGGGAAAGGATATGTGCACATATATACAAGAAAAGAAGAGGAAACAAGGGAGAATGCATGGCATAAAGGCATTCTCATCTTATATGTTGATAAAGGCGATGGATTCATTTATGCATTCCTTATGTTCATATTGGTTAATGACGTGCAATGATTGTATTATTGACTGAGAATGATTATTGATTGATTGTTGAATGGAAGCTATAATGGAATGATGTTTAATGCTATTGGCTTGATTGTGACTACGTGTTTCACTAGTACCACTGAGTTTTATGCTCAGCGTTTATCATTTGATGAACGTAGGTTCTGAGTCCTCAGAAGAGCAACCTAAGAAGTGATAGCGACCGTCAACAGAGAAAGGTTATTCTCGAAGTGGTACTGGACCCTTGGGGGCATACTCTGACTTGTTTTGTTAGTGTAGTTGTATTTATTATAGAGGCAGTAGTTGTTACTATATTTTTTATGGTGATACTTGTAACCAGTATTATGTAACTATTGAGAACTCTAATGTATGTCTTTATTCATATATAATATAAAATGAGATGTTTGCCAACCTGAATTGTATGAATGAATGAATGGGTATCAAGGTTAAGATAGGTAACATTGAATAAACGCCACGCTGCAATTTCTTATCACCACTAAATATAGGAGTATGTACCCATACGAACTAAAATGGGCCATACAGACAACGTATCCTTTATGGTGTGAGTAGCAGTTTCTATTTAGGAGATCGATACTCGCGCTATGGGAGCATGTTGCCCCAGGTATGGGCTGGACGTGACAATACATGTTGAATTTAAATAAGATAATAATTATGAAAAATAAACTAAGGATTTAGTCGATGTAATTTACAATTTATACAATTATCATATAACAATAACTATGATACTTTTGCAATATTAAATCTTATAATTTTAAAATTATCATATAACAATAACTATGATACTTTTGTAATATTAAATCTTATAATTTTAAAATTATTTTGTCACCATATTTTCTACTAATTATCTTTCCTGATGTTCATTTGGAAGAATATTTACTTGGTTTTCTGTTTAAACTGCAAGAATAAATTATAAACCATTAAATGTAATTTAATGTACATAAAAATAAATACCTTATTGTATTAGATTGAATCTTTTTTGCTTAATTTAATTTTTTAAATACTATTTAACCTCATGTCTACTTATCATCTTTTTCTTTCCACCACATTGAATGTAAACTTTAATTTCTTTTGTAATCTTAAAATAGGTAAATAAAATTAGAAATTGTTACACATTTCTAAAAGATACTAATCTATCGTTAAACAAAGTCTTTTAATTGCTTTGAAATAAGTTGTTACTTACTTAATCTAGTGTACATATTGATATCACAACAATCAAAAGGAAAATTTTTAATTTAACATCTTATTAATCATATGATTTCATGTTGACTAAATATAATTAATTTCTTTTTTACTTAAACTATTGATTTAAATGTTAGGTTTCTATGTGATTGTTCGTTATATGAGTTACTCATGACTAACCTGAATATCAACTTATCAAAAATAACTTATTTTACACTTTTGCTATTGTAACTATTTATTTATAAATTTTCTTTATTCATTTGTTATATTGACACACCATAAAGATACTATTTCCATAGATATTAAATAAATTGAAGAATCTAGATTTGTAAATATTTTTATATTATGTTATATGAGCAATTTTATTTAGATAAATGTTCAAATTTCTTATTTTTACATTAATATTTTAGTTATTTTTTAATGATTTAAATGTTGGTAAAAATGTTTTTTTTTGCATATCAACTAAAACTTACTATAAATTTCAACAAAATATTCAAGAAAAGGTAATAGTATACATATTTAATACTTACAAAATTCCAAAAAAATCACATATGTGGTGTGTAAATATTTGATTTTTACAATTTTTCCTAATTAAATGTTTGCAACTTTTTTATATTAAATTAATATTTTATTATATTTTTATGAATCAAATATTAATGAGAATGATTTTTGAATAGTTTACTTATAATTTACTATAATTTTCATTAAAAAATCTAGAAAATAAAAATAGTTTTAAAGTATATATATTGAATAAAAAACATTTTAAAAATAAATGTCAAATATAATTAGGAAAAAATGAGTTAAATATTAAAGTTTATAATACATACATTTAAGCTAGGGTATTTTTTAAAAAACTAACTCTAATTTGTTGTTTTATGATTGATTTAATTTTACAAACTAACTATTAAATTTGATGTGTAGCTATCTTTTTTCTTTCAAAATTCTTGAATGTGACAATCTTTTTTATTAGTCTTACAATAATTAAATACAATTATGTTAATTACATGGTTTTTTTGCATCATTTTTTCCTTATACATCATTGCACTTTTCAAGAATGTGATACTAATCTATGTTTAATTTAAAATTTTCTAATTATTTTCAACCCAAAGATTATCTGGTATGCATTCATTAATGATATGACATGAGAAGAAAAATATTTATACATTAATTTAATATTTTATTCAATGTGTCATTTTATATTAACCAAATACATTTAATCTTTTACAAATAATATTTTTTCAATTTAGCATTTCATTGAGTGACAATTCCATCATTGCCTAAATACAATGAACATTATTTTTCTTTTACATATTTATGTTGTTATTTTTTTCATCCTATATTTGATATGAGTTCGTGTATGAGGTTTCAAAAATGATTATACATGTTATTGCTTTAATTGTAATTCTTTTAATGTATTATTATGGTTCTAGGATTATAAAATATTAAAACTCATCACCTAATGCATGATTAGCTTTTGTTGAACTACACATAATAAGAAAATAACTTAATTTATGTAGCAAGTAAAAGATGCCAATAATGATTTGTAATCCACTTTTCATAAATTTTTTAAAATGATTTCCTATAATTCATTGTTCATTTTTATTATTTCACAATTTGTCTCTTTGATGCAATGTAGTGCTACCAACCATTTATTTGATGATATCCCTTATCTTAACAATGAGGTATTATCATATGTAATTTTTATATCCATTCATAAATTAGAGGAAGTTAAAATTTAACAATGAAATTAAAAAGGATAATCAACTTTAATTCCTTTAGATAATAACTGTGTGTTTTTTAGAAAATATGTTTGATATTTAAAATTATTATCATTTATTGTTATATTATTATTTTTTAATAAAAGGAGAAATATTATGAACCAATAGAAAAATTTGCATTGTAAAACTTTTGAAGCATCAACCTAGGTACAGAGGAGAGTGTGATGAATGGTTGAGTAAGCAACCCAATCACCTACTTTATTTCCTAAGTGTCCAATACCACTTCATTTCCTAAGTGTCCAACACAACTAAGAGAGTTCATGAGAAATCTGCTCAATAACTTTCCAATAACATTGATAAAAGAAATAATTTTCCAAGGTACCTCAAAGGATCTATTTGATTTATTTCTAAAAAGGAATAAGAGATTCTATTTAAAAATACAACAATTGAATCTCCTAGAAATAATAAATAAAACAAGAATGAAGGCTTTAACTTCCACAAATAAAGTAAAATAACAAAATATCATTTTAGAGACACCATTTATGAGTCATCCCTATGACATCTCATATGATGCATATACTCCTGTAGATTAGCTAATGAATCCCTCTCTCGTACTGCAACCCATTAACTATTCCATAAGGGAACATGAGATTTTGTTTCCTATTCAAAAGCAAGCACATCTCACTACTTGATTATTATAGTTTCAACATACATACAACATAATGTCATAAATATTTACATGCTTATATCCAAATTAAAACTGTTGACCTTGACTTTTCATCTACGTGCTACAATTTTGGGTTTTTATTGATTTGGCTAGATACAGGTCCTCAATGTTGATCCCGGTTTACAAACATGATTTTAAACTTTCTGTAACTATTCTGGACATGTAGAGCATGTTACATTTTTCTCAAGGAGGGTGAAGTGCATAGCATGCAAAATTCTATGCACATGGCATGTAGCACTACATGCCATGCATATAGCAGAAAAAAGACATTTCGTGAGGCCCACTTTCTAGGTGAAATCTAACATCCTTCATATAGTATAATGTATTAGAACACCAAATGATGCTTATTGGACATGTGAAGCATGTTACATTTTGTTCAAGGAGAGCGGAGAGTATAACATGCAAAATGCTATGTGTGTGGCATGTAGCATTACATGCCACGTATATAGGGGAAAAAGGATGTTTGGTTGGAGGCCTTTTCCAAGCCAAATCTAATATGCTCCATATCATACAATGTCTTAGGATATTAAATAATGCTTATTGAGCATATGGTGCATATCCCAATGTGCCTACATTGGGCTACGTGTATCAGGTCAAATTGCTATGTACATGGCATGTAGCACTACATGCCATATATATAGGCTACGTACAGCGCACATAGTACTACATGCCTTGCACATAGCTTAAAATTTCTAAAATCCCACATTGCTAATGTGATTTCCCGAACCCTAAGGCCTCCAACTATAAATATAAGCCTCATGCTTCGAGAAAATGGTTTGAAAATTGAAGAAAAACCCTTAAACTCTGCCAAAATTTACTCTCACTTAATTAAGTAATCAATCTAGGTTTTTAGAGACTAATTAACCTTAGTTAAGTCCCTAAACACATTTGGAAATCAAGATCTACACGTTCAACCTACTGTGGTGAGTTAAATACATATTTTCTCTCCATTTTCTTATGGTTTTTGCTATGGATCTATAATTTTTAGGTTATTTCTTGATGATTGGCTTTAATCTTGCTTGTTTGATGATTGCTAATGCTTATTTATGATCAAAACAACCTATTTCTGCCTTAGATCTGGCTCGGATCTCATTTTTTTGCTTAAAAACTTGGTTTTCTTCTATTTCTGTACACTATATATGCTATATATAGTGCTATGTGTGCAGCACATAGCTTATATGCTATGCATATAGTGTGACATGCTACGCACATAGCCTCTAGATTTTCTACAAAATCCCATTTTTCTCATATTTTTGCTCATTTCTAATGTTCTAATGTTCTAATGCTGCGCATATAGCCTCCAGAATCTAGCAATATTAAAGGCTTCAAAATAGTTCTAATGTTCTAGATCTATCATATATTGTTCAGATCTAATTAATTTTAGCCTTAAAATTAATTCTTCAAGCTAAATGCTCATCTACTTGATTTTTTTACGATTTAATCACTTGTTTGTGCTTAAAATGATATGCCATGATTATTAAACTTATTGGGATTTGGATTTGAGTCATGTTTTTATTTAAAAACATGATTTTTCTTAAAATTTTTCTGCTACATGCGTAACACATAGCACTATATGTGCAGCATGCAGGCTATATGACATATAGCCTATATTTTTGCTAGAAAATTGAATGCTCAATTTCAACCCCAATTTAATGTTTTCAATAACATTTGATGCTTTATAGTAGCTCAAGTGAATTGATTTCATCATAAATTAATCATATTTAATTAATTTTGGCCTCAAAATTAATTTTTTCTTGATTAAATGCTTATTTTGACTCATGAAATTATGATATTTGATAGGATTGACCTCGATCGATTGAGTTGCTAACTCCAACTATTTGTGTGATGTTAGTGACTCCTAATTCATTGTATCATGATTGATCAATAATAATTTTGCCTAAAATTATTCATATTTATTTAATTTTCACGATCCAACTTATGTTAATTCATTTTGCATGATTGTTACCATTACATTCATTGGACTTTGGCTCTTGATTTGTGCCTTCACATGGCATAGAATTAGTTAATTAATTCTTAAATTTCATTTGCTACTAATGATTTTATTTATTTATTTACATTTTTACTCATGCATTTTTAGCTTGTGTTACCTAAGGTGGAAATTTTGCTGAGGAGGTTGAGACATTACTTAACGTCTCTAATTTTTATGCACATGAAGATCTTATGTAATAGAATAGCATTATTCTTTATTTTGTATAATTTTATCACTAAATCCCATGTGTATCCCCTATTTTCTCGATCCCCTTTCACCGGCCTTTTCTTAAGAATTTTATTTTGTAGATGGCTTTATTATATTCACTAAAATATATGTACCATGCTACCATGCCATGTCACATACCACATCACACATAACTATGTCATGTTATGCATATGCCACATCACAATAAATACCATGTCATATGCCATTATGTCATACTATCTTGCTTTCAATATGCCACACTATTGTTCCATGATGTACACCATTATTCCATGCCACATCCTATATCATTTTTCCATGCCATGATACATGCCATATTGCCTGCCATGTCACATGCCATGTCAAATGCTATCTCTCACACATTACTATGCCATGTCATGCATATGCCATATCCTTTTACTATGTCATCACTATGCCATATCATGCATATGCCATGTCATTTTACTCTATCATCATTATGCTATGTCATGCATATGCCATATCATTTTACTATGTCATCACTTTACATGTCATACATATGCCATGTTATCCAAATGCCATATAACATTATATATCATTCTACTTGTTACATGATGGTCTGCTCATCACTATAACATATCGTGCTATGTACTTATTTTAACACTTGATTGCTTGCCTGCCTAGGGTAATTAACTCTAACTATAATGGTAAAATTGATTTTAAAAACTCATAGAAATAGATCTTCACTGCCCGAACCTATCTTTGAAGGGTTTAACTTAGCACTCATGCTATAGGTCAGTTGAACTAATCCAAAACCATCCGATGGTGACTCCCTTACGACTCTTTTGAGTCTGTACCATTCCTTAAGGTAGTCCCTTGAGAAGTCCATGCTTTCATTCCAATTGCATCCTCGATCCTTGAGCCTCAAAAGCCTCAATCTAGGCAAGCGGCCTAAAAAATCACACGCTCACAGTGGCGACTCCATTAGGGATACATGGCAAAAGAGTGGTGGCATCTAACAGTTTCCATATCAATTTTCCCATCATAGTTGGATTAATTGTATGCATCACAATATAGTATTGAGTCTATACACACCACCCTTATCTTGTGTCAAGCCGATGATTATGGGTAAGTGAGTACCTTGGACTCCATTTGACTCCTCGGAAAAATGAATCTGCCTTCACCACTCGTTGCCTTGTATCGATAACCATCAATGATTCCTGATGGATAGATGCTAGGTATAGTAATATATCAATGATTCCATTTAGTTGGATAGGTTGTGGATAATGTGGTGGGGGACCTTAGCCTGTTCTTACCGGACTAAAGCCCATGTAGTTAACCATAACAACATTCCAAACTAGGAACCTTATTACATGCTATGTAGATCTATGTCCTATCATATCAATGGATTTGCTTAAACCCGACCTATTTTCCCTCCCTTGTATTGCTATGCTAAGAGTCAAAATCCTTTCATGATTCTGTATGGTTGCATACCTTATGTCTATTCCATAAATATACTCTTATCATAATAATATGATCATACCTATATTGCTATGCTAAGGGTCAGAATCCTTGCATGATTCTGTATGGTTGTGTAACCTCATACTTATTCCATTGGCATTCTCTTAATATAACCGTGTCAAAATGATATCAAGTTCTCATCGTAATCCCTCATATGATCGAGCAACAATCACCCCTTTTGCTTGCATTATTAAGAGAATCGCACCTTGAGTTTCCAGTGCAACTCTAGGCTAGTATCCCACCAAGGAGTTATTAAACTAATAAATTCTTGTGGAGGTATAAGGGTGGCAACGAGTGCTGCTATGTACTACATGTTCACTAACCATTTTCATGTTTTTTATCCAACACGTATACATGCATACTCATGCAATTTTCTCTAATAAATTTCATTTTGCAGCCATAAATGTTGGATGTTTCCTAGCATAGGTCATGCATACATCCTATGTGTTGCATCACGTGCATGTCAATGCATACGTATGCTAACCAACTTTATTTTACAGCCATAACGTCAAATGTGTCCTAGCATAGGTCATGCATACACCCTACGTGTTGTATCACGAATACCATGTACAATCCCATATATATACTCATGCATCCATGCTGACTCTCTTTGTCATATACAGATCATGTCAGACTCACAGCCAACTAGAAATGTTGTATCCACATCAGATGCTCCTTCCACGGTATTGGATGATACTTCACTTGCTACAGTTCAGAAGCTCATTGATCAGTCGATGACCAAACTCTTCAACAATGACTTCAAAACTCTCATGCAATAATAGATCCAGGAGACTCTCAACCCTGGAGATTTCATCACTCCACCAGCTCCTATGAAGGAAAAGGGGAAAGGCATCAACTTGTATGATGTTGAGGCTGATGATTGTCACGCCTACACACACGTAGCTTGGTCATATCATGATTGCATGTTTGATTCGTGAATTATTGATAATTTAGATGGTTATTTAACTATCGTTAGAGGCATGATTAATTAAATTACTGAATTACTACACTTAATTATTTTGAGAATGAGTTGATGTATTGAGTGTAGTGATTGGTGATGAAGTGTAACTATTCAAGTACGATTTGGTCGACGTGATGATTAGTATTTATTCTTATAATTATGTTATTTATTTATTAGTATTAATTAATTAAGTTATCTGCTT
>CANYBF010273427.1:0-11380 GCA_948192965.1 Dalechampia spathulata
TGTCAAACCCATCTAAACCTGTCCAAACACTTCTAACATCAAAACCCCACTCCCTAAGCCTACCAAACCATACATCTAAGCCGTCCCTCATCCGATCGAGAAGACACGCTTCCCAATAAGGCGACGACAACCAACCTAGCCAATAAGCATACGCATGGTAAACCAAAGCATCACATTCAAGCATCAACACCATAGGCATTCCATACTCATGCATCAAATACAAATCATACACGTAGCTATCCTCATAATCATACATACATACACACATTCATACGTCTATACATCCAAACTTCTAGGGTCCTAGACGCGGGCGTAACATCATATTACAATTAATTTTTATGAATTAAAACTAGTATTATTTACTTTTTCATATTTATTTTAATTTATAAAAAATTACTTAAAATTGATAACTAAAATTGTTATTGTTATTCTACAAAATTAGATAAAATTAGTTTGTACAATTCAAAGTTAGTTTTTAAAATTTTGAATTATTATTATTTTATTTAAAATTATGTAAAAATATTTTTTTATGAATTAAAAATATAAATTTGTTTTTACAAATTAAGCTATTGTTATTTAAATTTTTGTATTTATTTTATTTTAATAAAATTAGATAAAAATTAGTTTTTATACATTAAAATTGTTATTATTTTCTGTAAAATTAGATAAAGATTAGTTTTTGAAAATTAAAATTATTTTTAGTTTATATAAAATTAGTTAAAGATTAGTTTTTAAAATTTAAAAATATTACTATTTTATTTAAAATTATGCAAAAAAATTTTAAAAATTAAAATTAAAATTATTTAATGTTTTGTATTTATTTTATATAGATAAAAAATCAATATTTTATTTCATTTTAAATAGAATTTTCTTAAATAAAAATTAGTTTGTTTATGAAATTAGATTCATGAAGACATTGAATGGAAGGTTAATTTCATAATTATATGTATCTCTCCTTTGTTGATAAGAGGCACCGGATAAAGTCATGAATGTTATTCGTGGAGATCAATACTAATGTTATTTTTTAGTCTTTTTACATGAGTTGATAAAAAATTTTAATTATTTTTCAAGTAATAATTTTATTAGTTTTTTCAAGCAACCAATAAAAAAGTTGCTGGTTTTACATTCTAATATTATTATTTTTTAAAGAAATTAATTACATGTTCTAATCAATTAATAATGAAATTTTTAATATAAATTTTCATTTTTTATATGATAAAACTTCTTAATTTTATAAGAATATAGAATGATATATTTATATTTATATCATATTTTTCATTATTTAAACATATATATTTTTAATTATTTTTATATAATTAATATTAATTTAGATATTAAAGAGTATATTAAAATTAATTATCAGATTAACCATAGTCATACATAAATGAAATAATTTATCAACATAATAATTAATTGTCATGGGTTTGAAGAGTCAGCCCTCTTGGTCCTGTTTCCCACCTCCTATGAGAACTGGTGAAATCAAATATGTAAAATATCCTGATAAACAGTACACGGGAAGAGAGAAGAAAATGACAAACATTATGGCAAGAGATATAAAAGTCATTTATTTTGTCATTTTCTATGATTAATTTAATAGTAGTGAAAAGCACATCCGCCAAGGTTTTTAATACGTGAGAAAAATGAATGATTAGTGGGATCGTTTGATATTGGAACCAAGAAGGAAAATTTAATTATTTGCTGGACAGAGGGCAGCTTTTCCATTTTCAACAAGAAATTTAGGGCTGGTCTGTAATTACTACTAATGGCTAGCCAAACCAAATGTCTGTTTCCTATTACTAATTATACAACCAACCAAAAAGAAAAGACCAAATGGTTTGCTTTCGCCCACAAACATAGATAACTTTGACCCTGTACTAACCTGATTATGATTAACCTCAATAACTAATCACATCTGTCAAATTCTAACATAAGTTAAGACTATCATGCAGAATCTTGATAAATCAATTACATTAAGACCTTCGGTAGTTTTCATTAAATGTAATAATTTAAACATTATGATAATCAATGACATATATACATGGATTAACATAATTAAAACAAACTCATATGAATAATATACAATACCATCTAAGAATTTCTCGCAGTGATGTGATCCAGAATCCGGACAGAAATGAAGAACACAAGTTTAGTTTTCTTTTTAAAAAGAAAAACCCTAATTAGAAGCTGGAGGAGAGACATTTCTGCATGCAGCATGTTATGTTTAAGGTTCGTGGCACATGTATCTATGTTAATCAGTCCAGCAGATAAGCATAACGACACATCTTCTTATAAGATAAAGCCTCCCTCTTCCTTGTCTAAGTAACCCACTGATTCCCTTTTTACAACTCCATCTTTTCTTACATTCCCCGGCTCTCGAATTATGTTTTACCTTCATTTTTCCCTTGATCAATTTACTTCTTTTTACCTTTCTGAGTGCACTCAATTCCTTCCTGCTTTATCTTCTTGTTCTTCTTCTTCTACTCTTAACCTGTAGTACTACAAGAGAATGGGTTGTCTTTTTTTCTTGTTAGCGGTTTTGAGAATCAGAGGAGCTTTTTTAAAAAAGAAAATTTTTTCTTGTTTGCAACTGATGTAGTGCTTGAAAATAAAAAAGAAAGGTTGGCTCTTCTTATAATGGAAAGAGAACAGGGCTGTACTTGTACTGTTGTTCGCATGAAAAATACAACCAAATATATTTAATGCATACATTGACTTGAGAAAATTGTTTTAAGTTTAAATTTCAAACTTCTCATCCATTATATTTTGAAATAAATTATGGTAAAAAATTCAAGATTAAAATCTTTTCTTAGAATGGAATAAATTAACTATTTAATTTGAAATGAATAATTAAAATTTAATTTAAATAGAATAAATAATTATCATATAATTATATCTTAATCATCCATAAAAATATGAGAAGATGTTAATGTGACATTTTGATAAGTGTAGTCTAATATATTTGAAGATAGATCCATCCCGACAGTATAACTTTTAAGAACGGCCCACTAAGAGATGCAAATGTGGTTCATCAAGGTCATATACATGTCCCTTTTCTATCATCCACCTATTAATCAGGCACTCCACTTCTGGTCCCCAAATATTCCAATTTACTTGGTAAAAAATAAATAAAAAGAAGTAAAATAAAAATTGAGGATGCAATTTATAAGAAACCGAAAAATTGTACATCCGTCTTTTCTTCGGTCCCTTTGGCTCCTTCTTAATGTTCTAATTCCTAATTCCTTTTAGTTGTGTTTAATATTATATTTTTAAAATTTTTTAAATTAATTGTTTAGTTTTTTAATTATTTAATCATTTTTTGAATTATTTCTTGAAAACTATAATCTACCTATTTTTTCAAAATAACAATTATGAATGAAAATAAAAATTGAAATTGAAAAGATATATAAATTTTTTATTTCAATACTAAATAAAGTTGTACAAGGGGGTGTCACAGACGAAAAACAGTTTGATTTATAATATTTTGCTCAAAATGGTTAGTTTGGAGTGAATTGAAAAGGGATTTTTTTTAAAAAAAATAAGAATTATACTTATGAAAGATGTTCATATAGTTTTAATCATGATTAGAAAATTTCTATTATTTTTTAAAAAATTATCGTTAAATTGATTTTTTGAAAAATATATCACACCCATAACTTAGGAGTAAACGATTAAATATGATTGTTGATTGAAAGTCAAATTGCGTATTTTTCATGTCTAAAACAGTCTATTTTAGATGAAGAATTTGGTTAGAACAATTGACTTGGTCTTGTTTTGGTATTTTGTATGTAAAAACAGGGAAAAAGTAAAAAGGAAGTTAAAATGACGTTTTTACCACGTTTTGAGATTAAAGGCAGAATACAATGTCGTATGACCAAGGCTTATGGGCATAAGAGGGAGCACAAGGACCTGATGAAGCTGATTTTCCATTTTAAATTCGAAAATTACGTAAGGATCATATTTGAAAGTTTTTATCAAAAGTTAGGATTGACATTTATTTATTTATTTTATTTAGTTTATTCCACTCTTATAAATAGGAGACTTGTTTCTATTATAGGTACTGTGAAATATTAAGAATTAAATTATTCTTATTTCATTCTCTTTAATTAATTCAAGTATTATTTTTATTCTCTCTTTGTTTTATTTTGTGTTACCACCAATGATGCTTAGCTAGACGTTTTTATTTCCCAAGCAACACAATTAAATTATTAAAGATTATGTAAGATCAAAACATTTTTAATTCTAATGATAAAGTACTATTTATTTTAACTCGGTAAATCGTAGAACCATTATTATTTTTGAAGGTATGTGAAAAGAGCTCGTCTCATATGTTCGATTATAATGTACTGTTATACAAGTTATTTAATTCATAATTGTTACTCGACTTGCTAGAGTAGCAATCAAAATGTTAATCAAGGTAAAAGGCGTTTAAATTTCTTTGTGAGTTAGACGATCTAGTTTGAACATAGCGAAGCTGGTTCTTAAGTGTTAACTTGAGTTGGGTTCTTCCAATCCTTTATGCAATTTTTTGGAAGACTATGTATGAATCTTATTCCATCGTGTCTATTCGAGAACTAGAGGCGATCGTAGAGCTGCTTTCTTGGTCATCTTAATAATAAGGAAGATTTGGTTCGCTCGAGGCTACTCCTCAACATTCTATAACTGACTTAGTGGATTTTACCATTGGATTATAATTGAATCAATAATCATGATTCGATAAAAAATAATTATGGCTTGTAGTTGGGAAGCTTTTCCAAATTGATATTATTTTACAACTAAATTTAATTTTTATTTCCTTTTCTCCAATAAACCAAAATTCTTTTATTTTATTTTTGTCGCAAAGAATCAAAAGATCATTCCATCCCTGTGGGATTAACCATTCTTCTGCTACTGCAAAAATCATCATATTTCTATGTTGGGGAAGTAGGAATTAATTTGACAGTTTTGACACCCAATCAATTGTGCCAAAGACCATAATAATATTATTGGATGGTTGAAATCCTACCTCTTCTTAATTTTGAGATGAAGAGTATTAAATAGGGGAAAAAAATGATATTTAAAGTTACTTAGTATTATAAAAACGTTAACTGAAATTCAGTTATACATTGAGAAGTTATTAGAATATTAATCACCAAAGTTCTTTTTAATTGATTTGTCATGGCAGCAATATGGACATCTAAGATGAATATAATTAGATGGAAAATATCACTTATTAATAAAATTAAAATATTAAGAATTGAATTCATGATAAAAATACTAAAACTGAAAGTTTGGGGGTTAACATCAACTTGTCCATAATCATGTGACTTGTACAAGACTAAATATATTTTTTAGTTAAAATAAGTTAATTATTATAGAGATATGGAAGAAAATAAATATGGTTAATTATGGTCAAATAAAGGCCTTGTTCAACAAAATCAATTATTTGAATAATTATTAGTTGTTTTAGTAGAAAATGACATTTTTATAATGATAAAATATTATACATTAGTTGTTAGTGGGTAATTATTTATAGTGTTTTAAAGTTGAAATGTTTAATAAAATTAATGTTTATATCAATTGCTTAATCTAAAATAGTAAAAAAAAAATGTAAAACATCAAAAGTTAAATTTTAAGAGCTACTTAGAATGATATTGCTTAAACCTCTAAAAGCTAATATCAAAATCATGTTACCAAAACAACCTAAAAGAGATAAATAATATTTTCACTTACTGAAAACACTAAACATAATTTTGAAATTGTTATTGGATAGAGCTAATATCTCATTAAAAATGAAGCTAATAATTAAAATGCTCAACTAATAAATTTATGTTTTTTGAAAAAAGAATGATTATAGACCTTAATTTTTGATTAACTATGTCAACAACATCATTTTAGTAATTATCCCTGATTTTATGATTTTTAACAATAATATTTTTTTTTCATTAAAAGGTTCAAAGATATAAAATGAATCTTTTCAATGCATATGATCTGATTTTCAAAATTTAAGTCTTAGAGTTCTTATTAAAAGATGAAAATACTTTACCACTTTTATGAATATTATATCTTGAAATTAACAATTAAAATGCCATTCATTATTTCAAGATAATGAGATTTTAGGATTCAAACCTTCATACAATCTTAGCTTTTTATGATGTTCAATGCAAATATTACCTTATATTACGTAGTTTATAGATTAAAAATTAGAAATCTCTTGTAATTCTACTAATTTTAAACCTTAATAAAACTTGTATTTGGTTTTGTACTAGAGATAATAGCGGAATCAAATAAATGGCATGGTGGAACCTACTTGAACAAATCAACTCAAAATTAAAGCTTAGAGTAAACACCACAAAGTGATAGGTTGAAACATTACAATGTCAAGATTGTATGGTTATTAACTAATCTATATTCTAGAATCTAAATAAAGGTAAATTGCTCTTTGGTAAATAACATAACTTCTTCCAATTGAAATATTAACAAAAGTAATTTTTTAGACCATGTTTAGTAAAAGAGTCACTATAAGAAGCATTCAATTAGTAATAAAAAGTAATCTTATTGCTAATTACTAATGACATACCAATCAAAATAATAAAGGTAAAATATTATTAGGATAACTACATATATTAACTCTTGTTAATTATGTTATTCTATATGGAAGTTGTATTGTTACATATGTCTAACACTCATCCTTTTTATGATACATATATACATCTCTTATAATCATTTTATTGTTTTTCAAAAGTAATTCCACATTCATAAAATTATACTTGAAATATTATATGGTATTAGTGAATTCTTCTTCCTTTCAAGCTTGCTTTATGACCAATGATAATATTTCATCTATTTTCCCCTCTCCTCTTCCTATGGTTTCTTCCATAAGAATGACTATCATCATATTATACATTACTTTGGACTTGAATTTTGAATTAGTTCCCTTTAATGAACTACATCACTAGTTTGTGGCTCATGAGGTTGTTAAGAGTCAACCTTTTACTCTAATTATTAAGTTAGTACACAAAGGTTCATCGTAACCTTATTTGCTACCTAACTTGTTTGTGTTACTCCATTTTGCTTTTCATAAATTATATCATCATCAATGACGTTACTTTATCTTAATTATATTACTTGTCATAAAAATGGAAGGAAGAACCATATAACATTTAAATGCCAATGTCGCTCTCAATAATAATTCAACTTCTTTATACTTGTAAATGAATTTAGTTAATTCTATTTATCACAATCATAGTTTTCCCACTTTTGGATATTCTACTTCATTGTTTGTTAATATCAATGTAATAAATTAAGTCACACTTAATTTTTTTCATCTTATAAATTCAAGATAACCCTAATGGAATGATATGATTTGAGTCATTAATGGTCAAAATTAGAAAGCTTGAAAAACTTGATCTTCTTTCATTAACACCCTTATTAGTCATTTGTTTATTACTTAAGCTTTCCATGTTCCACCCATTCAAAAGCCTTTGCTTTCAATTAGTTACTTTACTAAAGATAGAGCTTATTTCTTTAAATTTCACCCATCTTTTTATGGTAATCTTATTATAAGGATCAAATGAGAATGGTTTATATAAGTTACCTAAACCTTTTACTTAATTTTATTTATCTACCAATTTTGTTTCCTTAGATACTTAGCATGTTAAATTTAATCATGTTTAATATAATGTTATTTAAAAATTAGTAAGATATTTTACAATTTCCTTGTCATGGCCGTACTTGTGCTTCAATATAAAAATATATATTTCTTATTTATATAGTAAGATGATAAGAATATCTTTTAGCTCCAATCCTCCATATAATCATGACATCCCTAGAAATTATCTAATTGAAAATTAAAGGACCATCCTTTGTTCCTTTGTTTCATAGGCATAAAAATTTGCTTGCTTTTGTAAACAATTTCATATGATAAACTTAGTTATCTTATTTAAAGCAAAAAAATGAATTGGTTTGAAAATTTTGCAACTTTCATACCTATGTTAAACATTAATTTTCTCTTAAGTAAAAGCTTTTCACTTGAATTAAGTTCATGAATGTCATGTGCTTACTACTCATTTAAAACTTATTGGCATTTATCATTATATTATATATTTGCATACTAGTTTGATTACGTTAGCTCATAGTTCTACTTCATTTAAATTTTAAAATTTTACTTTTAAAAATATTATCAAAATAATAAATTTTTTTTATCAAATATGGGACTTGATAGTGGATTACCCATTTTTTTTTACCTTATTTGGTAAACATCTTAAGGTGATCAATTTGAATTTCTAGCTCACTTATTTTCCTTCTTTACAAGCTTATAAGATGAAGGAAAAAAATTCATTTCATACAAATGGAATATGTCAATTTTGATCCTTCCTTAAATTGCTCATGTTATCTTTAGTTTAATCTAACATCTAATATGCTTATATTATTGAAAATGTTCATTTTCATGAGGCAACTTTTGCCCTACCCAAATTTCAAACGTTGGCTTCTTATCTTACATCATAATCTTTTAAGCCATGGTTATGTTAACACTGCAACATCTTAATGTATCATGTATGTCTTCTCCCTCTTCTTTTTTGTTATATACTAATAACTTTATTTCCATAACTACCAATGCACCTTTACGCTCATTCTAATCATAATATTTCCTTAATATTACATCATCTTCACCAAATCATTATACTTTGACCTTTTCCTTAGTTCTTATCCCTATTAAAACCATATCATTTTCACTACCTCATACTCATAGTTCTAATTCTCTAATTCTATTAGACCTTTAAAAATATTAATATGTATCCATCTTATTAGTTCTTCTAATTCCACCTATGAAAAAACATATGATAGTTTTACATCCATCCACTATGCATCAAGAAATTGATATTCTTTAAACATTGTCTTTTACTATTGAACCATGTCCTTTAACCCAAGCCAATCATGACTTTAATTAGTCTAAAGTTATGTTTGAAAAGATTAATGCTTTACACATTAACTAAACTTAAATAGTAGTGCATTAACCTCACATTTATTTCATTATAGGCAATAAATAGGTTAATCATTAAAAAGGAATTCAAATGGAAGAATGGTTTAGTATAATGCCTATTTTTATCGCTAAAAATTATATTGGACAACATGGAACTAATTTCCATGAAACATTTAACTTAGTCATTAAGTTAATTATCATTACCATATTGTTATTTATAGGTGTTCAATTTGATTAACACATTTAAAAGTTAGATAGTTCAAATGCATTTTTTCAAAGAATAATTGATGAAGAAATTTATATGAGTCAACCATTAAGTTTTACTCATTAAGATCATCTTAAATTTATAAAAAAAACTATAAATATATTTTTATAGGAGCACTTAGGCAATGTTTCTCTCATTTATATGTTTTTATACTCATTGTTATCTTTCAATGTCATGCCTTTCTGCTGCGTAACATGCTCCAGTAGTATGATTATCAATTTTCTATTTTAGAAAATCAATAATCACCCTACAAGGGATACATTACTTAACTTGTTAAAATGCAATATTTTTTTAATTATAAAATGTGCATAATGATACATACCTTTTTAAAACATTATTTACATACTCACATTACTTATATTATTTATTCATCATTATATTATTTTCATAGAACACACCCATCAATATTTATTTTATACTATTATTATTTTTATTACTATTGCCAAAGTACCAAATTGTATAAGAAGCACGAATGTTGCAAAATAAAAGTCTGATGTGAAGTCCAAGTCCTTTACCAACAACTTTATTTGATTAACCTACTGCTGACTTTATTACTTCTCTTGCTCCCTGATCTCACTAGTTCTTGCATTCATCAATTGATAAATGCTGAATATAAAACTCATTGGTGCTAATATAACATATAATATAATATCATGATAATTACATGCTATCATAAATAAATTTAATCAATATGTAAATCATTTGGTATCATAATAGCAAAGAATCATCATTTCAATTAATCATGTTGCATCAACATATATATATACCATAAATATATCATATGCCATTACTATTTAACATCTTTGCTATTATCTATGATTATCATTTCAATATCATTATTTATTCATAATCATTTTGAATATTATCATCATCATTTTTATTGTCATCAACATAACAGTATATTATATCATCAATATTTTTCATCAATATATCTTAATGTTATGCCATGTATACTTACTCTGTATGATACTATAAACATCATCATATATGCACATGTAATGCTTTCATCATTTCATTTACTATATTTCCATCATGTATAATGATAATGATTGTCTGTTGAGAATGCATTTATATTATGTATTCTCCCTCTTGTTTTCCTGTATCATTTCATATCATTTGCCCTTTCACATTCTGGGCCATTTCATATGCACGCATTGTACTGGGTCTTTCATTTCATATCATATATGGGGTTCAATAAATTGGAACCCATTTTACATTCATTTCTTTTCTTTTCATTTTGTTTCTTTTCATATCATTTTCCTTTCTGTTCATTTCCCGTAGGAATTCATTTCATAGCACAGTACATTTTCATTTAACATTTTCCTCACATTTGCTCATTTTCCTCCTTCTTTATTTCTCCATGTCATGCTATGCTATGATTCATATGGTAATGCAATGCTGTTTATAACATGATCAATGAATATAATATCATGCCATAGTTAATTAATTAATGCCATTGCATTATTCCATACCATAGTCCCTTTTGATCATTTAATGATTGAAGAACATTTAAACAACTAGCACAAACCTGCAATTTCCTTTCCTTTTAAATTTCCAGGTGATGTGCAATAATTATCCTATGAACCACCTAATTCACAAATCAATATTCATCTTTAATCAATAATTTGCATTCCATTATTAATCATCCATTATTCATATTTAACAATCATATATCATTGTAAAACAATTATTCACTTTATCCATTCATTTCACTTACAGTATCATAGTATTACTTAGAAAATCATATTAGCATTAATTATTGTATCCACTATTCATATTAGCTATATTTGATATCATATAATTCAAACCAAAATATAACATATATAATGTCAACTTAATATAATATTCATACCAAACTAACTGTACTTATTAAACCTTTCATCTTCATATTATCATACTCCTTTCATTAACATCACATTACTTATATTAATCCTTACTCTTAGATAACTATGTTCTAATTTTATTCCTTATTAAAAACTGTGAGAGTAGCACATCCCGAACGCTGGGAATGCTGCACGCTGTCCGGCGTGAAATGCCGCGGTGCTTGCTCTCACGAATATTGACCCCTGAGTTACTACAGGAACTAGACAGATCGCGTCGAGAAAGTGGAGTCGCCACCCGGCTAATCTAGTCAACTCAATTGAGCAACTAAACAA
>CANYBF010273515.1:0-11788 GCA_948192965.1 Dalechampia spathulata
GTTTTCAACTCTGAAAAACCAAGGTTTTATTTCCTAGTTTTCAAAATTAATTCAATTGGGTTAATAGAAACAAACTAGGTGGCGACTCCACACATCCCGTTTTCTCAAAAGTTAAAATCTGTAAAACTGGAAAAGCCAGAAAACGGATCGTATGCTCACATTATGATAAATAAGTTTGTAATATAAGCTTCTTTTTATTTAGTAATATAAGCTTCTTTTTATTTATTGTTTTTGGTAGGTATGGCATGTCTAAGTGTAGCTATGAAGAAGTTAATAAAGAGAAGAAAATTAATAATAATGTTATTACAATGGGTAGAGATATTGAATATAAAAAATTGGTTTTTTCAATTATATTATACTTTAATGAAATCATATGTAAAATTTCATTATCTTGGAGTTCAATATAGCAATGATTTCTTTTTTAAAAGAAAAATAATGAATGATTTTATTTATGCAAGTGATGATGTTTACAAATTTAAGTTAAGAATGAATAGACTTACATTTAGTAAGTGATGTTCTATGCTAGAAAATGAAGGTGGTTTAAAGGAAACTAAGCATATGATGATAGATGAACAAGTACCAATATGTTTACATGTGTTGGCACATCATGTCAAAAATAGAACCATATAGTCAAGATTTAAGTGGTCTGGAAAAACTATTGGTAGGAAATTTAAAGATTTATTGAATGTCATCATCCATTTGTAAGAAAGCTTACTTGAGAAACAAAAACAGATACCTAACAATTCAATAAATTTCAAGTCAAAATGGTTTACAGTACTGTTACATGCTTTTAGAACTAATGATGTCTAAAAATTATTTATGATTAACTTATGCCCTTTCCTTTATTTATATAATTTTCTTGGAGCTTTATATGGTACATACATTTTATGTTAAAAGTGCCTTTAACATATAAACCTAATATATCAAACATAAAAAAGTGAAATTGTTACAAATGTGCTTGGTGTTTGTTATCAAGATATGTAATTCACTTATATATTAATGGGTTAAGAGGGATATACTGTTGATAATCGAGTGCTTTGAGATGTAATAACTAGAAGAAATGGTTTGAAAGTTCCTTATGGTAAATGGATATAAGTAATAAAAATAATAATCCATTTTCTAAATGTTTGCATGTATTGATAATGATGATAGTTATTATATTATTTTCTAGGAAAATATTATCTTGTTGATGCTAGTTCTATAAATTGTGAAGGATTTCTTGCACCATATAAAGGAAAATAGTACCATTTAAATGATTGGAAAGAAAGATATCAACCTACTACTCCTAAAGAATTTTTTAACATAAAGCATTCATCAGCAAGAAATATGATTGAAAGATGCTTTGGTGTACTTAAATTACATTGGAAAATCTTAAGAAGTCCTGCTTATTACCCTATAAAGTTTTATAATAGGATTATTATAGCTTGTTATCTTATTCATAATTTTGTAAGAAGGAAAATGCCTATATATAAGATGAAAGAGAGATTAGATAAAAGGAGATCTTAAAGCAAGATTTCTAATGAAGCATATGATGTTATCTCAATAGTTGAAACATCAAAGGAATGGAGTTTTTAGAGAGATAATTTAGCTAATGATATGTTCAATGAATGGAGAAGAAACATATAGATTTGTAGATTATCATGACGTATTATAGGTTTTAATGTTTTATTGAACTATATATGAAATTCATGTTTAAGTTAATGTTAACTTTATTAATAGCAATATTTTCATGAATTGGTTATGGAAATATTTGCTTATTATCATACCTATATTCATGTTTAAAATTGTATCATTATGCTTTTTTACTTTACTTCTTGTCAGAATTTTTACTAATGGTAACATGTCAAGTTCTTGTAACTTAAAAAGATCATGAATAAATAAACGATCATGGATGTTTGATGAAGAGACTAAACTTATTGAAGCCCTTCTTGAGATGCATAATGAAGCAAAATTTAAAGATGAACGTGGCTTTAAACCTAAATAATTTAGTGTTATGGAAGATAAACTTAAAGAGAAGCTATCAAATCATGGAATTAAAGCAATATACCCCACATTCAATCCAAATTAAGAAATCTAAAAGCTAATTTTGCTATTATGCATGACACGTTAGTTGGAAATAATTGTAATGAATTTTGATGGACTTGGATTGAAAATGTGTGATAACTGAAAATGCAGTACGGGATGAATACTTAAAGGCATGTTCATTATATATAATAGTGTTTGGTTATATTTGAAAGGCTTATAAATGTCCTTTTTATATTTATGTAAAGTCATCAAGATACTAAGTCATTTCTATGTTAAGGCATTTCCCTTTTACGATGAGATTTATATTGTATTTAGAAAAGATCGTACAACTGGAAAAGATGCTCAAAGATCTATTGATATTATAGAAGAGTTGGAGAACCAAAGTACAAATGAGATTAATAAGAATGAAGAAAACTCTATGCAAAATGAAAGTTTTGCATCTTTTATTGAAAAAAAATGAAGAGAGTTTCAAAGCCAAAAAAGAGTAAAAGTGAAAATATTATTGATTTATCTGAAGTGATTAAAGAGTCTGCAACTATTATTAGCATGGAAATTTGAAAAGGCTACTAATAGACTTAGTCGAGCATTGGAATATAGTGATGCAAATGATAAAAGGTTGAAGATTTATGGTGAATTAGCGAAGTTGCATGGTTTTGGTATGCTTGAGCAACATAAAGTAACAAGAAAAATTGGTAGTTATTGTGAAACCATGGATATATTTTTGACCATTCTAGATGATGACAAGGAAATTTGGATGAAGGCCTTACTCAATGGAGACATTTGAGCATAAGAGAATTATTTATATGAAAATGGTTAATTTAGTATGATGAATTATTTTCTTATGTTATATATTTGGTTGACTTATTTGGATTGATAAGTTTAATATTTATATTATTTGCCTTCTTTTTTGGATAATATATTTGATTTTATTATCCAATGTTATGGTAGAATTGTGTAACTTACCTTTTACATGTATTATTTCATATAATAATTGTTTATCCTTTAAAACTTAATGGTATTGTATTACCATATATATATATATGAATTACAATAAATACATTACATGTTACTAATCAAACATAGCAATGTATTTATACTTACAATACATCACATTATTTACCAAACAATGTAATGCAATGGAATGCAATGAAAAATTCATTGCATTGCATTACTTAATTGAATACATTACATATTTGATTACGATGCATCCGACCAAACTTTATATGAAGAAATTTTAATAATGATCCTTATAAAGTTGTAAGTTGATGTTCTTCATATCAAACCACTTTAAACTAAACAAAAGAATACTTTTAAATAGCTTCAAAAGTTTTGGTGGTCTAGTTTTTGAAATTTTAAAATTTTACATAAACACACTTAAGGAGATTTAGCAAGTTAAATTCAACCTAGTTAAACTATTTTCATTTTTTATTTCATAACTTATTTGATTTTAACTTGTCTTTTTTTTATTGATTTGTAATGGCTATATTTTAACATAAATATTAAAAATTTTAAATTTAAAAAATAAGACAAGAAACAATTAGATGGCAAATACATTTATTTTCCAAAAAAGCTTTATTGCAATACTTGTTAAGAACTTTATTGCAGTACTTATTTACAATTTCTCATAGGATTATATTCTTAAAATGCAGTTCTACTCAAAATGCTTATATTCTTAAGAGGATTACAAGTATCCTTTATTTTCTTGCATAAGAAGTGACTATAAATCATTTGGAAAGAGGATTTTGAGTTAACCTATTGAAAACTTAAAGAGCTTTACAAATAATCATAGTGAAAACTTGAAAAGATTTCAAGTTAACCCTCATCTTTTTTTTTCATTACAATGTTGTTATTTGGTTTTTGTAAAATTTTAGGCTTAAATTACTTATTTCTAATTCTATAGTATGATTGACTTCAATGAAAGTTTAAGATGAAATGTGATTTTTCAATGTAAGAAATATATTTTACACTCCAATTTCATACATATGTGATAGTATAAATTTAACAATAAAATAATGATGACATTCATATTTGGCTTCATATTATATACAAACAAGAAGCACCTTTAAGATGTCAAGTAAAAGATCAAAATATTTAAAAGAAAAAAGAATTATTCAAAAAAAGTCATAAAATTTATGAGTATACAACATGAGATATATTTGACAATCACTTTGTCATTACAACTTATAACTCTATTTTCCTTCTATAATAGGATGTCCAATGACATCATTTCAAGCTCCCAACTTATTTGTTTGTTTTTAAGAAAGAACTATAAATAAAAATAAGAATAACATGATACATAGAGTTTATATAGACATTATCAGAATGGAAATCCTTATATATTTAACTGTAGAAGCTCTTAAATTGTCCACTATATATCATGTTGCATGCTTTTTGTTGCCGTTATATGTAGCTTGTACAAGCTCATGAATTTGGCGATGAACTCTGCACAAGGAACCTCTGATGAGTTAGAGATTTTGGTTGTGAATTTCTTAGATATTTCTTATTATGGTAATATACATGCATACAGATCTATATGTATGTATATCTAAATATACATGCAAACATGTGGGTATAATATATTTACTTTTCTTGGCTTTTACTTTTACCTTCAATCTTCATGAATTGCTGATATTTCTTTTTGACAGGATCCTGAAATCTTTTTCCAGCTTCCTCATGTCGACTGTTTGGAAATGATAGTCGATTCTCGCCTTCTAACATGTTCCCGTCTTTTCTCTAAATATACAGGAAATAAGCACCACATGCTTTTAACTAAAATACAAACAAAAGAATAGGGAAATGACTCAATCCAGAGATAAAGTTATTTCGTTACGTAGTAGTCCATGTAGATGCTGTCAAGTTGGCCCTGGCAGAATTCATCCAGGTGGGTTTTCAGCTCATTGACAAGGCTCTGTATTAGGATATATCATACTGTAAGTAACATTATGAATCTATATCATTACATCTGATAGAAAGAACAATTACAATAAGTTCTTACGTTGAATATAAATAGAGGGGATACATCGTGCTCTATTAGATTCTGAAGCTTCCCTCGAATGATATATAACCTGATAAAGATGCAAATGCAATACTCGATTTTTGTCATATTTTCTTTTGACAGAAATGACACAGAGATTTCCAAGATCAAAGCTGAAAACTTGTATTTGAAAATGATCAAGATATACAGATTCTGATAGAAATCGTCAGGACAGTAAACTGTTGAAAGGCTTAACAAGCATTATCGTCGTGCTGCTAGGAAATAATAGCTTACTGTTTTGGACTTTGTTCATGGATTATGTCCCTGGCAATATTTGCAATATCATCTTCCCATCCTGTCAAAATATCTTGATCTTCTATGAATGGATAACTGCAAACAGAAGTGATTCATATAATCAGAAATATTCGAGTAAAAGATATATTAAGATGGGAAACTTGATTGACGGAGAGGATTATGTCACCTTCTTTGACAGGATGCTTCTAACGAACGAATGGCTTGTCGGAGATTATTTTTTGACTCTGAAGCAATCCTTTCAGCAAAATGGCTTGGCAGCTCTATTCCTTCTTTCATGGCAATGAATTCCAAAACTTGAACTATCTGAAACATAAGGACATTGAAATCAATTACAACAACCTGAAGAGATCTATTGAATAAAATTAACAAACATATATCCTAGGATAATAGAAACTCCACCCACCTCTTCATTTGATGGCAACGAAAGCTGAATAATGGTGCAGAGTTCTTTAATGGGGTGCAGCTTGGAAACATCAGAGCAGCAGAAGAAAAACTTGTTGGACCCTTTATACCTTTCTAAGAGCCACTTGATGTATAGGACAGCATCCGCTGATAGCTTGTCAGCGTTGTATAAGACAATTGCTGCAGAAGAAGAATTGGTCATGGTGTCAGGCTTTGGTATTATTCTCCAAGCTAATTAATTTAGAAAAATATAAAAAAATTTACTCATTATTAGTAGTGTGCTAAATCATTCAATAAATGATTGTGTTCAAAATGGACAATACATAAACATATAATATAGAAAATCTAATGATATATTTTGATAGAATATTAAAATGATTATTTAAACCTGCATATGAATGATAGTACCTTTTGAGTTGATGGATGGGAGATCAAATTTGATATTACTGTTTGGTTGTTATGGCATTGGGGAAATATTTTTGTTTTTAAAGGGGAGAGGGTTGTTCTGCACACAAAGGATTGTGTTACCAGATTCATCATACTGTCATAAGCATTCAAATTTATTGTACAATTCCATGTTGTATGATGATATTTTAGTTGGTTGGATGAAGCCTCGCAAGGATTAGATTGATTTAAATAGTATGATTTGTTTTCCATGATGATAGTAGAGATTTGCGTTGATTATATTTATCGGGAGAAGCATAGACCTACAGATTTTTTAGCTAGTGAAGTCTTAAAGCGCACTAGAAGGATTTCTATTTTAGAGCATATGCCCGATAGCAATTTTCCTTTGTTGGTTAGTAACATCCTTGGGGTATGTTGATCTCGTAGAGTAATGATGTCTAAGTTTTTTTTCTTTTGGTTCTTGGAATGTCCCCTTTCCCTTGCGCATATAAAACAAATATATACTAATTGAAATGAATTTCTAAAACAATTTATATGAACGATGAATTTATACCTCGGCAAGTATCATGGCTGGACAGCACATTCTTGGTGTTGGTTGTTTCTTTGATAAGCTCGACAATGACGTGCTTCTCGTAGCCTTGGAGGTCAGAGAGATTAACCTCAATATGTTGAGAGGATACCTTTATTCTTACATCTATGCTACCAATCGATTCTCCCTAAAATCAATGTTTTCGAGATTTGTTGTAATCCAAATCCATCAAGATTGACAGAAAATTAATGACAAATGTTATCAAAGAAGCAATCACCTTCAAGTTAAATGCCTTGCACACTTCTCTGGTCTGTCACGAAAATTACAAGGCTTCATTAGTTGTGCCAGAGCAATGATTATGGAGAGTCTAACAATGTTCACTAATATACAAAAAAAAAAAAAAAAACTAAGTTGAGGTAAACATAGGAAAATACTTGTTAGAAATCCGATTCATGCAAATAATTTATTGATTAAATTAATAGATTGTTCATCATTAAGACAAAATGTAGTTCAGCATTCATAAATAAGGATTTAAACGGGGTGCATGATTTTAGTTAGTCGGCAATCAAATATGGTTACAATATAAACCTGCACAAATTCAGGTCCATATGCTTGCCGAATCATAGCCCAAATCATGGTTCTTTTTCCCACTCCAGGAGGTCCTTCGAATATGAAATGGCTGCAATCTATTCCACTTATCTGGAAAATTATCACAGCAAAGTAAATTAATCGACAAGAAACTTGTCAAAAATAATTCAGCATTTATCTGTCAATAACAAGAAAACATCTTACCAGATTCTCCACCCTGGCGGCTGTATTTTGATTGCAGATAAAATCTTTCAGACTCTTCGGCTTGTACTTGTCCGCCCATGTATAGTTCTTTTCTTCCAACTGCATGTGATCAATCTCCTTATTAGCTTCATCCATTTCTTTTCCAGATTCTGCTGCTGATTTGGATTCGAATGATACTCTCTCCCTCAATGGCTTCTCCTCGTTGACAACTGACGAAACACCCTTATGAGCAGGATGCGTTCTCTGCTGTGTCTTGGGAGTGTGTAATTCCTTGTCGGTCTCTTTCCTCTTCATGGGCATCTTTCCTGTCGAAGGTTCCATTTTGATTGTATTGCTACCATCACTGGTGGAGGATGGAGGAGCGAAATAAGGAACGGGAACTGGCGTATCATGAGGCGGTGGAGAAGGAGCAGAAACAGGAGCTGGAACCTCAACCTGAAGGCAAACCCGAGGCAGAGCCCGAACGTGAGCGTTATTACTATTATTGTTATTTGGCTTGTCTTTACTAGAAGACTTGAAAGAAGATAAGCAAGAACTCCATTCTTGCATCTTAACAAGCACGAAAGAAGAAATGGAAGTGGAAGTAGTGGCATGGCTTTCACGTCCAGGACTAGTAGATTGGTGATTTGGCGGCAAAAACTGATGCTTTTCTCGGCTAATGATAAGGGAATAATCAGTAAGCCCTTTATAATAAGGGCTACACTTAGCATTCTTGTCAAAAACATTCTCATAAACTTCTTCTTGTCTTCTGTTATGAGCTTGAAGACTCTCCTCAGTTAAATCAGAAAGTTTGGAAGACGAATCTATGCTCTTTCTTCCAATACTGACAAGCCTGCCAATCTTGGTTACATTACTCCAGGCAAGCCAGTAAACGGACTTGCTGGAGGATCGAGAACCTGAACAGGTGGAGCGATTGGAGGAAGGAGCCGTGTGCTTGGATGAAGCAGCGGAGGAAAGAATTGGATCAGAAGTGGAGCGACGGATTGCTGGACCCGGCATTGCTGTTGCATTTGCAGATGGTAAGAATATGATTTCAAGGTAGGAGATACTAACTAAGGCGAGCTTGGTGAGGTTTACAAGGTGGTGTTTGTATTTAGCCGATGTTTTCTATGCACTTTATCAAAATATTGTTCAGGAATGATTCAAGGCCATTCCGGAAACAAATATATTCAGTAAAGCCAAATAGGATGTTTTGATTGGCTATTCATTCTTCCAAGTCCGGATCCATCTCTAATTTCTAGAGCTTGATTTATCTTTAATACAGTGGTCGAATTATTTAAAAAGACAAAAAAATTAATGCTATATAATACAAAGCTGTTTCTTTAAAATATGTATATTTTATTAAATTTAAAATATATATAAGTTTAATAAGGATAAATAAAATATCAAATTTTATAATAATTAAAAATAAAATATTTATGAAATATTATTTTTATATGATATCTTAAATTTTATAAAAATAAAATATTTTACGTATATTTTATTTAAATTTTATTAATTAAATAAAATATTTTATTTTAAATTCTCAAACGAAAACCGTTGATGGTAAACCGTATATAGTTTTGTTGTACCAATATGTACGTCACAAACTTTTGTTTTAGAGAGACAAAAAAAAAAAAAGAAAGAGAGAATCGTTACAAACAATGGGTATTGTTATTGTAACTCACGCCTTGACAACGACAATCTCAAGACTGTCATTCATCATTTTCCTTTTAAAAGAATATGTTAGTGATATTTTTATATTATTAAAATGTTTTCAAATTGTATACACCTTATGATTTATTGATAAAAGCAATTATAAACTTTTAATTTATTTGTAATAAAGAATTAAGTCCGGAAAAATAATGTTAAATAAGAATTAAATATAAAAAATAATGAATAATTAAATTAAAAGGAATTTATTTAATAATAAATAGAAATAAACAACGGTTCATAGAAAATTAAACTAGGAGGAATAGAAAATAAAACTAGGAGTAAGGTTGCTTCAGAATAATTTTTTGATGATTGATTGTTCGTTCTTCGATAATTGCCTTCAGTTGCTATTTTTCTCCGTGCATAACCGTCGTTCCAAATATTGATAACTCTCACGTATCCATTTCCTGTATTATCAATGTGGTAACTGCTTTATCATATTTTTTTAGGAAATCAACCTCATTAATTTAACAAATAGCTTAATTTACTAAACAACCTTTAATTAATAAAATATTAAATAAATTAATATAAAATTAATTTATTTAATCTTAAATTAATTAAAACTAGCCTATTAAATTAATTAATAGTCTAAATTTATAATTCAAGCCTATTAAATTAATAAATGGCTCAAATATTAAATATCTTTTAAAAAATATTAATTAAATAAATTCATATAAAATTAATTTATTTAATTATTTTAATTAATTAAAATCAATTATGGTAGAAACAATACTCCTGTAAGATGGTTTATTGATATATAAACAAATCTTATAATTTAATTAAAACAACAAAATAAAATAAAGTAAAATAAAATAAAATAAATAAATAAATAAAGCCTAAGCCCAAGAGCCCTTCCTTGTTAAAACTCTTCACTCTACGAAATCCCTAATTTGTCAAATCCCCATCTATGTGCTTCTATCAAAATCTCCGGATAAGTAACTGGCTCTCTTTCTAAATCTCTTTTTCTTATATATACTAGAGTTTCATAACATGCGCCGCACGTTAGTACGATTTTTTTGACCCGTCATTTGGTAATAATTTTATATTTCATTTTTTAAAATTTTTATCATAGTAATATTTTTTTTAATTTTAAATTAATATTTGATATTTAAGTATTATATATTATTTAAAATATCATTTATATAATATTTTCATCCATTCATTCAAAAAAAATGAAAATAAATAGTTATTTATCTATTTGATAGCAAAACTCTTTTATAGACTACATTTTTTATATATGTCGGTTTCTTTTTTTTAAATCATCATTTTTTATTAATATCTTTGTTGTTGAGCTTAAAATCGCTCTTAGTAATGCAACATATAATTGTTCATGTGGAAAGACATCTTTTGACAAGTATGCTCCTACATTTGGTATTGTTTATCTCTATATCTTGTTTATAGTCATTGCAAAATACAATCGTACTGGAATTGCTTCCTTTTAAATTGGAATGAATATTTTTTCACCTTCTGGTGGATTAAGTAGTATTTTTAATAGTAACTTTTGTCTATTAACATGTTGTCCAACTGTTATTTTAGCATGTATGATATTTTTTCTAAATCTTCTGCATATCATTCGATTTCCATTGCACAATCCATTTGATGCATTAAAAATTCCTTAAAAGTATTATTGGGAAAGTAAATTTCAACTGTAGTCTATGTGATGGAATTTCATTCGATTCCAAGCTATTCAAAAATTCTTTTTAATAATTAGTGTTGACATCATCAACTACATGGTCATAGTTAAAGTATACTTGAGTCTTTTTAATAATTAGTGTTGACATCATCAACTACATGGTCATAGTTAAAGTATACTTGAGTCTCTCGTGGAAACATATATATTATCATCTGATTCAGTTTATCCATATATTCATTCTTCGTTGTCAATATTGTATAATTTTTCATGTATTCTGATGATATCGAGCTCTCAAAAAAAATCAAGAAATACATTTTATATCAATGCATTCTCGCATGAATATTTTCCATCATTTTGTACCACCATTTAATCTGATATGATTATGTTTCCATTATGAGTTGTAGACTTTTCGTCATCTACCACTCTTTGAAAGAAATCACTAAATATTACATCTAATATAGCTCGCGTGTTATTTATCAATTTGAGCACTTTTATTTTATTCTAAAGATATGATATTACCAGATTTGCATTAATTGTTTCTTACCTTGTTCCTTTAGGGACCATTGACAATACCTATATAAAGTTACCTCTAAATACCATCATTTTTCAATCAAATGGATCATTGTTGTTCATTATATCTGTTACACCCACATTAGAGACCCTAGGAGTTATGCGTGTATATGTGTCTAGGGATATATGTGCATGTGTATATGTACTATGAATGGATGTGTAATGAGGCTGAGGTGCTTATGTAGATGTATGTTTCATTGTATGCATATGATTGTAGTTATAGGTGTGGTTTGTGTGTCGTCACCTTATTGTAAAGCTTGTCTTCTTGGTTGGATGAGGGACGACTTGTATATGAGACTAGGAATGTGACTGGAAGTGTATTTTAGGTTGGCAGGAGTGTTGGGACAGGTTTCGGGCGAGTTCAGCTTGCCAAATAGGCAAGTTGTGTGATTTTGGGAAGTGGTACGGGCGTACGGGTTGGCCGTACGATCGTACGAGTTAGAGGAAACAG
>CANYBF010273550.1:0-15701 GCA_948192965.1 Dalechampia spathulata
AACATTTGCATACAATAAGAATCTCATTCCATAAACTCTTTATGGATTCTTCTGCACTGTTCCAATATCATGGACTTCAATATATAGTTTAATACTCCAAGTAAAACAAGTTCATTTAAAACATTATACTATATAATGAATAATGCTATTATTAATGAAAATGTATAGTACAAATACACATGATGCTCTAGAGCATACACTAATAGTTGACACTCAAGGCTCTCTAGAAGCATGTGCTGCTCATCCTTATGAGAGAAACTGGTCAAATACCTTGGCCAAGGGAACATGTTACTCTAGGGATAGGGGCCAACTTATTCCAAATAGTCAAACACCTGCATAAGGATCATCTAAACCAATCCCATTTAGTTTCATTCTAACAAAGTTGCTTTTTCTTACTTGATTCCCTAGTTGAGTTGCCAAGCTCCAAGTCATATATGCAACATATAGCAAAACATGCTCCACACATTACAAAAAATGCTAATGTGCGCTAGCCATAAGAAGGCTTTGCTAATGTACACCATACTCCTAAGAAGATACGTGCATTGGATTAGGCTTTTCGTAAAAAATTTAGGATTTTTGAAGCATTTTTTCATAGTGAGTTTAATTTTCATGATCTGTAGCATTTGAAAAATTTAGAAAATGGTCAAAATTTAGCAAATTGATACTTTAAAATTCAAGTATACTATGTAGACTATTTTAATTTCAATTTCACTGATAATTACTTTTCAATATTAGGTATAGATAGGAAATTAGTCTTATAGATGATTAGTTTCAACTTAAACCTTTGACTACTAGTCAAGCTATTGATCATAAAGTGTTGCATTTTAGCAAGGGATCCCACATATTATCTTTAGAGATATATGACATATATATGATTACCACACCTTTCCCCTCTTATAAGGCATGACATGCTCCTGTAATATGCTTAACAGATTCCACTCTGACGCGAGAATCCGCTAAACATATTATAAGGGATGTTAAAAAATCATTTATCAAACCTTTCTATAAGTTAAAAGTATTAAGAAGTAACATTAAAATCGTTAATCAAATGCAGCAGTATAAAAATTTTGATTGTATTTTTTATCATAAAAATGAAGGAATTTAAAAATTTTATTGTCATTAAAATAAAAACTTTCAAAAGGAAGTTTCATAATAAATACTCCGTAGGTGACGTTGCATTTAAAATATGGTCATACCACTTTTCATTAGCTTAAAAAACATATGGATAAAGTAAATAGTATGGATAAAACTATTATTTAAAAACATGCATATGTTAAACCAAAACATGATATATATATATATATAGCATTTGTTGTCTCTAGGTATTATCATAGGTGCATACTTACTATGTGTTTGATATAAACATACACAATGTAACAACTACCTAATTGTTCCCTTCTAATAGCCTTGGCTTGCCAGGTGCGAATCTCGCCTAGTCTTAACTTCTATCACTTCTCTAGTTTATATTCAATGGAACAAACATTGAGTATAAACTCAATGGTGCATAACAAATAAAATCAAAATAATGATATAAAATGAATATCATTAAAAGCAAGATCAAATACCCTTTTTGCTGAATAAATAGAGATTAGTTAACACGATAACATTTCTAAGAAATAATGTGATCGTATATCATAATAAAAACAATATCACCATATAAAATAACTTCTAATAAAATATAGAACAAATAAAACCTTATATTAGAAATGGAATCATAACATATAATCTTAATTATAATTATATCATTATTATCATCCATCATATCCTCTATCTCTGTCATAAGTTACAGGAAACCTGTAACCCAAATAGGAGATAAGTCTTAATCCCACCCCAAAGGTGACTAATCTCATCTATCTGGACCACAACTTATAGTAATTAACTACTATAACCTGGATGGGAGATGGATCTCAATCCCATCCCTAGGTGACCATATACTATAGCATGCACACCTCTCATTAGTGAGGGACTAGATATCTCAACCTCTGACCCAATGAGGAATATCTCATCGTCATCTATCTATCTCAATGTAATCTGTCTGTTATCAGTTATAAATAAATATTCTCTCTTCAAAAACATTTTATCAAATCAAATGAAATCATAAAGCATCAACTCAAAGTCAATCATTCAATTAAAACACATTTTCATATTAAAGAATCCATAAGCAATATATATATAAACTCTGTAATCATTCACAGAAAATAGACAATTAAACAGTTATTCTAAATGAAATCATTTTCATTATTATCATCTGTCATATCCTCTATCTTTGTCACAAGTTACAGGAAACCTGTAACTCGAATAGGAGACGGGTCTCAATCCCACCCCGAAGGTGACTAATCTCATCTATCTGGACCATAAGTTACAACAATTAATTACTATAACCCGGATGGGAGATGGGTCTCAATCCCATCCCTAGGTGATCATATACTATAGCATGCACACCTCTCATTGGGGAGGGACCAGATATCTCAACGTCTGACCCAATGAGGAATATCTCATCATCATCTATCTATCTCAATGTAGTCTGTCTGTTACCAGTTATGAATAAATATTCTCTCTTCAAAAACATTTTATCAAATCAAATGAAATCATAAAGCATCAACTCAAAGTCAATCATTCAATTAAAACACATTTTCATGTTAAAGAATCCATAAGCAATATATATATAAACTCTGTAATCATTCGTAGAAAATAGATAATTAAGCAGTTATTCCAAATAAAATCATTTTTAAAATAAATATATTTTTTGTTTATTGTGTATGCACCTTTAATGGGATTTCCTTTTTACTTCTTTCTATTTCTACTTCACTTCTTTGTCTCCTTTAGCTGTAATAACATAATATAGAAGAGCTATCAGAATGAGTCTTATAACTTAACTTTTCAACTATTGTAAAAACTACAGAGTAATCATAATCTACTTCTCACTTCCATTCATCATACTAAAGTACATCACTATTTAAATAATTCGTAAACACCTTTTTGTATCTTATTTAACTACCTATCCAAATTACAGGATTTTGACAAAATTTCGACAAAATTTCATCTATAATTCAGATATCACAAAATCACATCTTCCAAATCTACAAATCCACCTACAAAAAACATAATTCCCTTCCTCTAAAACATTATTTCCATATCTCCAATTCACAGTCTAACATAACTCACAACATATAATACAAAATCTCAAATTAAAACACATTATATAACTATTTACTCTAATATCCTATCCACCTAAAATCTTATACATTACTCATCAAATATTATACATTCTTAATCATTAAGACACATTTCCATCATCATACATATTCAAAAAAGATGAATGCCATAAAAACCCATAATAGCTGAATATTTCTATCTTTCTTAACATTGGTTTTTCTTGAATTTTATTTACTTTTAACACTTCAAATCATTATTTTTCATTCCAATCCACACTTATACATATTCATTCCATATCAAACTCTTCACTTACATGGAAGTCCTTCTTTAAGCGAATGTATTATCTTATATTTTCATCATTTCACTTTCTTTCTTTCATGTTTCTTATTAAAAATCATTAATTTAAACAAATTTCCTTTTATTAACCATCATTTAATCAAACTAAATTACGTTTCGATTAAAAACCCATGCTTGGATTAATTCTTCCTTCACCATAAATGTCATTTCACATCATTTTAATTCAATCCAAACCTTAATTCATAGTAAATACATGTTATTTTATCATATTCCATCATTAAATCAACTTAAATCTACCTTAATTAAGAAATCCCCAAAAATCCCCAATCTTTCACTTACTTCCATCAACTTATTATTCAACTTTCCTAAGGTAAAACTTATACCAAATGATAGAGAATTGAAAATTACTACTTTTTCTATGAAAATCTTTAAAAAATTATTGAACAATGGTTAAGAAATTACCTTAGAAAGTGATTTTCTTCTTCTTCTTCTTCCTTCCAAAGAATTCAACTTTTTCTCTCCTTTTACCTCTTATTTATTACTTAATTTAATAAATATAAGACTTATAATTGAATTAAACATGTGTCGTTCATAAAAGTACCACCTCAGCCATTTAATTTATGAGAAATTGCACTTTAGCCCTCAAACTATCAATTTTACCAAACAAGTCCTTCCATAAACTCTAGAACATCTTAAATCAATGCTTCAACTTTAATTATTAGCAATTTAGTCCTTCAAATTAGACTTTCCAAGATTACCCTTACCAATTTTCTAAAATTCCCAACTTACACTTATATAATTCCATTAATACCATTTATGTCCTTTCTAATAACCTTAACTATATTTCAATCCTGAACACTTCCTATTAGTACAATCAACTCCTCGTTCTACTCCGATTATGATTCTATAGCTTAAATCATCCGAAATAATTTACGCGATTGAAAATCATGCACTTCTTGAGAAGGTCATCCATCATCCTCTTTCAAGCTCATTTAATTTAAATATTTTTAATTCGTATGTTTAACTTAGTTTCTATGTCAAATAATATTCTATCCTACCATACTCTTTGACCTAAATACATTCTATTTAGTCTCTGCAATTAACCCGATTATGCTTATGAAACTTAATATAGACCTAAGTTCATTTTTCCTTAAAATTACATCTTATACCATTAGTACATTATTTAGAACTTATATACACATTCTACTAACCCTTATCTATGGGTGTACCAATGATGGTATGAGCATAGATCTAGCAATTGATCATTCTAGAACCAATAATTGTTCACTTTTCATCTAGTAGTTGATCATCCAAATTTTACAGTTGACCATTCAATCTAATAACAATCATAGAATCAAGCATTTGGTTCCTAAACCTTAGCAATAAGCATCTAAACTTAGATATAAGGTGATTTTTGAGCTTTATAGTAAAACCATTAGGTCTAATAGTTGACCATAATTAGCTTTGATTGCCTCAACTTAGCATCAGGCTCCCAGTAACAAAATTGGGTAGATAGATCTCAATAAGAGCATCTCACAGTTAGCTTTGATCACCTCGCCTGAGCATCGGGCTCTTAGTGGTAGAATTGGGTTGCAAGCCTCAATATGAGCATCGAATAGAATCAGCTTTAATCGCTCACTCAATGATTAGGCTCTTAATAACAATATTAGGTAATAAGTCGTGTTATCTCCATGGAGTCAACTTTGATCTTTTGTAGACTTGCAAGCCTTAGCATGAGCATTACTTTCAATCAATCTTAATTGCTCGTGTGGGTATCAGGCTCTTAGTTGTGGCATTGGATGAAAGCCACTGTATAAGCATTTTCTAATCCCTAGTGGATTTTACTTTATTTCACAATAGAATTGCAAGCCTTAGCATGAACATTCTTTAATCCTTGTGGATTATACTTCCTTTAGGGAGTCATGAGCCTCATCATAAGCATCTTGCAAACCTCAACATAATGTGATTAGGTATCATTTTGATGACTTTTGCCTATATCACTTTAAAATGATCCTAATTAAAGGGTAAATTGTAGATCATGACTTTTCACCCATGTACTATAAACTTAGGTTTTCTTCGATTTGGATTAGCACAGGTCCCCGATGTTGATCTCGGTTTGCACACATGCATTTTAGCCTTCAATGACAGCTCTGGACATGCAAAACATGTTACATTTTACTTATGGAAGGTAAAGTATATAGCATACATTTCTTAATGTATAGAGCATATAGTGTTACATATTACGCACATTTAGTTGGGATGCACATGGTGTATGGACTTTTCCAATATAAATATAATATGCTCCATATGTCACCATGCCTTTTTAGCATGAATGAGGACTATTAGGCATAGGGTGCACATCCCTAGGTGCTTAGATTGGGAGGTGCGCATAAAGTGTTTTTCTTGATGTGCTATGTATATACTATTATGTGCTATACATATGGCATTTTTAGCACTATATATTGCATATATCACTTTCAAAACACACAAAATTCCATATTATTAGCTCATTTTTGGCAACACACAACCCATATCTATAAATATGATTATGTATTTGTAGAAAGGGCGTCTAAAATTCATTAATTAAGGCCAAACTCTACTAAAATCATTTATCACTTAATTAACCACTTAATTAAGTTCTCAATTAGGATTAGAGACTAATTAATTCTCATTTAAACTTCTTAAACTCATTTGACATCAAGATTAAAGCCTAATTCTACTTGGTTAGTATTAGAATGCTTCTTCCTCTCTCTTTTTCTCTTTATTTTCTTAATGGGTTTATGATTTTTCATTGATTGGCTTTAATCATGATTGTAATAGTAGCATTCGTAGCTTTTCTATAGCTAGAATGATATGTAACAATCACATATTCACCTGGGTTTATGATTCATTTCATGTTTGCTTTATTTCTATCTGTTATGTCTGGTATATATTAATCTATATGTAACATACATCACCTTATATGCTACCCATATAGCTTCCATTTTTAATACATACGACACATGTCGTGCTATATGTTGCACACATAATTACTAAATTTTTGTAGTTTTTTAATTTTTCTTTTGTTTTCACTCATTTTTTCTAATGCTAATCAAAGTTTTCAGTAGTATTAAAGGTTTCACAGTAACTCTAATGATATGAATTCATCAAACATTGCTTCTATTTAATTAATTTTGACTTTAAAACTAATTTTCAAGTTAAAAGCTTTCTTTAATTAGATGTTTGTTGCAATTGATTTGATTGAACTTAAGTTGGATGTGTATTTCATCTCTAAGTGATGTTTAAGTGATATTAGAGTCCTCTAATTTCATTTTCATGATTAATTTATATAGATTTTACCATTAAATTAATTAATTTGCTTGATTTTATCAATTAAATGCCATTTAATTATATTTTATTTGTCACTTAATATGTTTCAGTTAATTGGATATTGATCTATGTTGGCATATAAATAGATGTATTTTAGCAAGCATAATGAATCAATAAGTTTTACATCTATAATCCTTAAATTGTAATTATGTCACCGCAAGAATATAAGTCATAACTGTAGTATAAGGGTATCATTCTCTAGGATTGATGGTAATCAAGTACTAGACATTAATTTCATTGATTATTCAGGATGGAAAAATATCAAAATAATAATATATAGTTTGTTAAGGTAGTTTAACATTCATGCTAATAAGATAATATACATATATTACATTGGTTAATAGGGATGAATGAATATGAAATGGATTTAGGTAATTCATTAGTAAATACAAATTAGGTCTTCAAAGTAAGGTTTACATGTAAAAACCTTTCCTTTAAAAGCTCGTTACCTACTAAAAATAAACTACCAAACTACTTTCATGACTATTAAATTAGGTCCAATGATTAATTTGGTATCACACTTATGCTTCCTAATCATTTAACTCATATGTCTAGGTAGTTATAATAAGGTGTTTTTAAATTCATTCAGTAATATCAATCCTTCTTTCAAAGCAACTAATAGAACTAAGTAATATTCATATGCTAAAAGAGGCCCCATTCCAACAATTGAATAAATTGCTTGAAACTCAACTTAAAAACATGAAGATCAATTGACTTATTAATAAAACTGAAAATGAAGCTCACATAACATTGAAACCCTAAAATCCTAACTAAGTCATATTTAATAATTCAATAAAGTAAATGATATAACATAAAAAGGGAAATACAACCATAAATAGAAGAAATAGAAAATTCAAATAAATAGAAACAGAAGAAAAGGGTTAAAACTGGTAAGAACTTGAAAGATTCTACTATTTCTTTTGGCTTTAGCTCTTCTTCCTCGCCCAATCTGGTTTCTGAGTGCTCCTTTCAACTCTTTGATGAAAATGTGCTACAAAATTAGAATTTAAAAGTGATTTAGAAGATTTTAATAGCAAGAACTCTAGTTTTTCTATCGTTCTCTCAAACCCTAATTTTTACCCTTTGTGTGAATGAATGTTCAGCCACCTTTAATCCTATGTTCTAATTCTCTCCCAAAAACTCCCTAATTGATCCTCACATTCCATCCTATGATCATATAGTTAGGATTAAAGTGCAAATAATTAATCAAAATGACTCACACGAGTCATGTAAATGTTATATGGGTCGTATGACTCATGAAATAAATGAAAGGGAAAAGAAATAAGGGAGGCTAAATTCCACATGAGTCATGTCAAACCTTATATGACTTATGTAAGGCTTGGCTAAGGGGGAGAATCAAATGTCATGCAACCAATCTAAGGGATGGTTCTTACATAACTCATATGAGTCTTACATGAATTATGCAAGACTCATTTAAGGCCAGGAAAAACTTATTCTTAAACCTAAACGTGGTATGCTCCCACTCTACATGATTTAAGGACTTAAAATTTAAACACTAAAGTATTAAAATTAATCTAATAACCTATATAGGACATGCAAGCTAAGATAAATATGTCAAATTCCTAAAATAATGGAGAATAAATATGTAAATCATGCAAATCATGAAGAAAATGTATGAATTGTAGCCAATATACGATATATGCATGAAATGATATGAAATGTACAACTCAATACATAAATGCTAATATAAGCTATTAAAATGCATGAAAATTAGACTAAAAGGATAACTTAGGCATGAAGAAAAGAAATAATAATGCATATTATTAAACCACCCTAAACTTAACCTTTTGCTTATCTTCAAGCAAAGGAAAACATAGAGCTGTAAATCAAACTGAATCATAAATTATCAATATTCAACACAAAATAAGTAAATTTAGGAAGTGTAATGATATGAAGATTAATTGATTGAATTTCAGTTACATTTAATACCTAATCAACCTATCATTAATCTGATTATAAATGCCAATATTTTATTACAAACATATACACATAAGGATAAAGATAATGGCATGCCTTCAAGTAATCAAGCAAGAATGAATAGGCAAGTCAATGAAGTTCTTTTACTTATTATAGAAAAAAAGTATATCAAGGTAATTTTAAGCATCTATTTTCTATTTAATTGCATTCTAGAATGAGCTACCTAGTTGCAAATCTTTAGCTCGAAAGTAAACATTGTAAGTGCTGGCCCTCGGTTAATCAATTTACAACTAAGGTAGCCAAGTTCAGTACTCATGATTTTGAAACATTTAACTTAGAAACATTCATGGAGTGCATAGATGCCCCTATCTACTAAGCATAAAAAATATAGAAGTAATAAGAGAACATAATACTCATATTTATTGGCATTTTTTGACTTAGAAAACAACATGGGGCACATGCTATTTCCTACTTACTAGCCAATAAATAAAGGAGTAGGTCTAGAATTTATAAAAAATTTTGCACTTTTTGTACTTTTAAATTGATCCACTAATTAAACTATAATAAGCTGATCTTGTTCATTAAGACTTGACTAGTTCATTATAACTTAAATTAACTTAAAGGCCGCCTAAATAGGTAGGCATACATGTAAACAAAATTTGGCATGAGTAATAAAAGGATTAAGGTGATAAAAGAATTAAATGAACTTGAATCAACAAGCAGAAAACTTCAATAACAAGCTACATCAAATCACCAATTCATTCATATTGAATAAAGATAATTAAAAGAGTTGCTAGAGTTTAAAGCTAGTGTTTTCAAGTAAAACGAGAAAAAATTCCATCCCAATATGCAATTCCCATAAAAAATAACAAACATATGCAAAAGTGATAATAAAAATGCATGAAAAACAAAATGAGATGTAAAGGAACATAACATGAATATGTCACCCCAAACTTAAGATTAGGCATTATCCTCAATGGCACAAAAGCATATTAAAAGTAAAGGATTTCATATATATGATCATACATACAAGTATGAAAATACTCAATGAAGTAAGCAAACATAATATAAATAAATAGAAAAAGAGAAAAGTGAACAGATACCATACGATCGTAGCTCTGGTGGTAGAGGTAGGTAATGATAACCCTGGTGCTGAAAGTACCCAAAACAAACTTCTTTAAAATGATCTATTCTGTTATGGATCACTTGAATTACTTGGGCATTTGACTGGGTGAGATCATGTAAATCGATAAGGGTTTGCGTGCTTGAGCTTACAGTCATGGTGAGGTTGTTGAGTTGTAATATGATATTTGTAATGCTAGGTTCGGTTTGGGTTTCCTGTTGTTCATGAGTGGAAGTAGAAATAGAGGGAGGAGGATGCGGAGGAGTACTATCTGGACCAATCTCATATTGTATTACATTACCTTGAGCAAAAAAATACCTACTAGACTGCTTGTACCATTTAATGATTCACTTATTATTAAGTGCAAACAAATCTTGCTTATCTTTCCCCAGAGTTACTGTATACTAAATTTTCTTAGTCCTAAGAACTTTAAAGTGCCTTCCTAATATTATCACTAAGCCATCATAATAGATAGGCATGTTCTTAGTTGAGTCTCTTAGCCAGATAAAATATTTCACCATCCACAATGTAGCATCAAATCTAACACCAGTAGTCATGCATTAAACTAGAAAGAGTTCAGAGTTTGTAATTTTGAAGCCCTCCTTCCTAAGTAAGACTACATTAGAAAATAATGTAAGCATATACCTAATTATAGGGGACCACTTAATTTGAATGTTTTCCCTCCTAAACTAAACTTAATAATGCAATAATTTTCTAGATAGGGATTTAACTGTCCTCTAATTGAACTAAGAAACTTTAATGTCAACTCATTAAGTGATTGTTCCTTAAGCAAAGTGAATTGTCTCCAACCAAGTTTATCAATGAAATCATGCACTTTATTCCAACATTTTAAATGATATAAAGCATCATCATCAAGAATTAAGTGAGGTGCATTAGATTATCGTAGTAAGATATGATGGGTAATTGTGTTATGTATTTGTTTAAAATGGTCATAGTTAACTTAGGCTATCAAAATGATTTTCACATTCTGGGATTTATGATGTTAGGTAGGCTTCTAATGTACCTTAATGTATAATTTCGTGAGCCTATAAGATTAAATTTAGGAGTTATATGAGATGTAATTGGTAAGATGTTACCTACTTAAATAACATAGTCTAAGTATTATGCTAATGCTAACTTGAACTTATGTGAAATATGGATCTTAACTTACTCTAGACCCTAAATTTTCACCTACATGTTGCGTCTTCATGTTTTCTTCAATACGGCTTGGCATAGGTCTCCATTATCAAACTCGGGTTACACATATGCATTTTAGCCTCCCTTGAGTGCTATAGACATGTGAAGCATGTTACTTTTTGCTTATGGATGGTGAAGCATATAACATGTTATGTGAATGACCTTTTCTTATGGAAATCTAACATACTCCATCTATCATCATAATATTTTGGCATGCAAGGAAGCTATTGGATATAAGGTGCACTTCCCTAGGTGCTCTAAGTATGGGGTGCACATCATGCATTCCCTGATGTATTGCACATATATTGCTACATGTTATACATATACCTTAAATCTACATTACATTTTAAATGATATAAAACATACACTTTATTCCAATATTTTAAATGATATAAAGCATCATCATCAAGAAATTTAGTAGCAATAAGTTCTTTAAAGTCTAAATTGGCATACCTCATCTCCTGTATAGAATTAGTGATTGGGAATGGAGGAGTTGGAGTGGAAGAAGAAGACTCACTAATTTTCCTTTTGCTCATGATGAAGAGTGATAAAAATTCCAAGAAATTGAACAATTAAACAATAATCAAGTGAAACCCACTACTAATAAACAATGAATTAAGGAAAAACCCCATTTAATTATAAATAAAAAAAGTGGATTATGAAAACCCCTAAAAGAACTATAACACTGAAAGAAGATGATGAAATCAAACAAGTGAGATTCAATAAACAAGATAGAAGAAGAAAAATGAAATGATAAACAAGCAATTGATGGTGCTAAACTAAAAAGAAGTGTGAGAGAATGAAGAATATGGAGAAGAGATGAAGAGAATGAGGAAGGAAAAAGGAGATTTTGGTTGGGTGAGGAATGAGTGAAAAGTTAGAATTTTAAAGATGGGAAAAGTGCATCACATGACTCATGTAAGATCTTACATGAGTCGTGTAAGTCTTGGGCTAGGCATTTTATGGGTTTTAAAATGGAATGAATCCTACATGAGTCATGTGGAACCTTACATGACTCATGTCAAACTCACTGGAAGTGGTTAATTTATGTTCTTTTCAGTAAATTAAAACCCAAAAGCCATCATGTAGGACTTGACTTGTATGGAGATTACACAAGTAGTGTAGAATACATGAAATCCATGAAATTTAATGAAAAATCAAAGCTAATGATAAATGCATTAAACCTACACATGAAATACTTAAGTAAAACCTTCAAAGTTAATGGTAAAAGCATGGCTCTTAAATTAAGATATGGTAAAACACAACTTTGAATGCATTAAAAATCATTCAAGCACAAGAAGACAAAACATGTGAAGGTGTAAGGAATGCATGTGAAAGTGTAAGAAATTCACATGCATAAGGATATATGCACTAAGTGTTTAATATGTGAAAATATGCAAGTAAACATGAAAGTACAAAATGAGATATAAGCAATTAAATACACGAATATGCATATGCCAGACTAAAATATAAAGACATTAAATCTTATGACTAAATATAGTATTGTAAACTAAAACATCTCTTAAAACATATAAAATACAAATCATAACATGTAAAACTTCAAATATAGAACATAAATCATATCAACATAACTTAGAATTTAATAAAATCATTATAGACAAAAACCAACTTAAAATAAATTGAATAAATAGAATAGACAAAACACATAGAATAAACATCATAAATAGAATAATGTAAACAAAATAAATAGGATAAATAGAATAACATGAGAACTAACAAAAGAGAAACACATAACACATAAAACAAACAATCAAACGATGGTCATGATACGACCCCAAACTTAGAGTGTTACTTGGTTTTCGAGGAGAAATATACTGACACTGCCTCTTGTTTAACCCCCTTGATGTATGCCTTTAATAGCTGCCCGTTAACCTTAAAATGACCACCTTCATTATTTTCTAGCTCAAACACACCAAAGGGTAAAACCTATGCTATTGTGAATAGCCATAACCATCAGCTTCTCAACTTGGTTAGAAACAACTTCAACCTCTAGTTGAATAATATAACATTTTGTCCCTCTATGAAACTCTTGTTCACAATATGCCAATCATGCCAAGCTTTAGTTTTCTCTTTGTAAAGCCAGGCATTCTCGTAAGCAGTGAGATAAAGTTCCTCTAATTCATTTAATTGAAGCTTCCTCTTATTGCTTGCTCAACCAACATCAATGTTTAATTCTTTGATTGCCAAGAAAGCTCAATGCTCTAACTCTATTAGCAAATGGCATGCCTTCCTATATAATAGTAGAAATGGAGTTGTGCTAATTAGAGTTTTGTAGGTTATTTGACATGCCCATAAAGCATTGTCTAGTTTATACTCCAATCTTTCCAGTAAGCATTAACCATCTTCTCTAGAATGTATTTCAACTCTCGATTAGAAATTTCCACTTGGCCACTCATTTAAGGGTGATATAGAGTAGCCACTTTATACATAACACCATATTTTAATAGCAACTTCTCCAATGGCTTGTTATAGAAATGAGTTCCCCCATCATTATTATTACCCAAAGAGTGCCAAACTGACTGAAGATGAACTTCTTCAAGAATATGATCACCACTTTTGGATCATTGGTAGGACTTGCCACCACTTCAACCCACTCGGAAACGTAGTCCACACATACCAAGATATAGTAGTTATTCCTTGAAGACATAAATAGACTCATAAAGTTGATTCCTCATACATCAAATTTCTCAACTTTAAAGATCCCCTTTAAAGGCATTTCATTTCTTCCTCATAACCCACCACTTCGCTGACATTTATCACATGCTTTTGCAAAGATGTTAGTATCTCTAAAGAGAGTTGGCTAATAGAATATACTCTGAAGCACTCTGGCTATTGTCTTCTAATCACTCATATATCCACCATACGGAGAGGAATGGCAAACTATCAGGATGCTATTGAATTCCTCATCAAGAATACATCGATAAATCAATCCATTTGCATATTTTTAAATAAAAATGGCTCATCCCAATAATAACTCTTGATTGTATGTAGTAACCATTTCTTCTGCTGCTAACTACACTCTGGTAGAAGAACATCATAGACTAGATAGTTAAGTATATCTACAAACCATGGCATTGAGTCATTCATAACATACAAATCTTCAATTGGAAACTCTTTGATTTGCACTGCATTATCTACATAGTCTTCCCTTGTTCTAATTTGGGAAAGATGATCCACCACTTTGTTTTTTACTCCCTTCCTATCCTTGATCTTGACATTAAACTCTTGTAGCAGAAGTACCTTATGATCAACCTAGGCTTGGTATCCTTTTTATTAATAATGTACCTAACTACTGAATGCTCTATATGAATGATTGCTCTAAACCCCATTAGGTATGTCCAGAACTTATCCAGAGCAAACACCACTGCAAGGAACTCCTTCTCTGTAGTTGTGTAATTCACTTATGCATCATCTTGAGTCTTGCTAGCATAGTAAATTACCTAAAACTCCTTCTCCCATCTCTGACTTAAGATGGCTCCCAGAGCATAGTCATGGGCATCATACATCACTTCAAATAGAAGGCTCTAATATAAGGGTTGAACAATTAGAGAAGAAATCAAAGTTATTTTAAGTCTGTCAAATGCACTTAAACATTCATCAGTAAAAACAAAGAGAACATCTTGGGATCACAAATGAGTGAGAGGCCTAGCTGTTTTAGAAAAATCCCTAATAAACCATCTATAAAAACTTACATGCTCTAAAAAACTTCTAATATCTTTAACAGACATAGGTGGCAGTAGCCTCTCAATCATGATAAATTTTGCCTTTTCTACTTTAATACCCTAAGCCCAAACTCAGTGTCCCAAGATAATTCCCTCTTGAACCATAAAATGATACTTTTCCCAATTCAAAATAAGATTAGACTCTTCACATCTTTCAAGCAATTTTCTCAGGTTATTCAAATAATCATCAAAAGTTACACCATACATAGTAAAATCATCCATAAACACTTCCTTAATATGCTTAATATAGTTAAAGAAAATAGACATCATGCAACATTGAAATGTAGCTGGTGCATTATGCAAGCCAAATGATATGCGTCTGTCGCACCCTAAATTTTGAGTCTCGGATCGATTAGGATGAACCAGATTTACTTCATCACTGTTTTGTCTTCATGGGCATTCCCGGTTCACCCTGGTGTGGTTCAGGATTCGTTTTAGGGTTGATTGGAGTGTCTTTTAGCATTTGGAGGCTCTTACCCGTTCGGGTATGTTGCAACTTACCCGTTGGGGTAAGTTGTATCTTACCCGTTTAGGTAAGTTTAAGGGGGCGATTTGGGTATGCAACTTACCCGAACGGGTAAGTTGTTTACCCGATTCTCCTCTTTAAACATACCCGTTCGGGTATGTTCCTCAGACAGTTATAATTTGAAAGTTTATTATTTTGGCGGGAGGAAGCTTGGCTTAGGGTTTTGAAAAACTCATTTTCTCTTAATTCTGATAAAAAAATGCAATTTGCAACTTGATTCTAGGCTTGAATTTAGCTTGAAATTGATTAAATCTAATAGAATTTAGCTTGTTTTGATTAGTTTTATTTGAAAACTTAAAAAACCTAAGCATTTGTGTTTGGATTTGAGTTGCTTGATTCCCTAACACATTGG
>CANYBF010273686.1:0-15077 GCA_948192965.1 Dalechampia spathulata
TGAACTAGTACTATACTACTCATCCACATATTCACTTTAGACATCTCATGTCATGATGAATGAGAATCATCCCCAAATTGGAAGTGTAATATGTGTTGATCTTCCCATACTAATAATGTCCATTCTTATTAATACTATGATTAGGGATATTTAGATATTGAACATTTGCATACAATAAGAATCTCATTCCATAAACTCTTTATGGATTCTTCTGTACTGTTCCAATATCATGGACTTCAATATATAGTTTAATAATCCAAGTAAAACAAGTTCATTCAAAACATTGTACTATATAATGAATAATGCCTTTATTAATAAAACGTATACTACAAATACACATGATGCTCTAGAGCATACACTAACAGAGACTGCTCCCTCAAACTCTTCTTGCAAGACTTGGGTTTCTCGGGCTTCTTCGTCGACCCGAAAGATTCAAAACTCACTAGAAGATGAGATTGCTCTTCTGGAAACCAACCATATGACTCGAAGCGGCTGAGTCTATTCACCTGACAGTATGCAACAGAACACCGGAAAAGGGGTTGAGACTGCACCCCCGAGTAGAGGTAACCTGGTCCTCAAACAACTGAAAAGGACTAATGCTAGTGTGAGCTTATGGTAGCTTCTTATATGCTCAGATGAACATAGGAAGGCTCTTGTGGAGGCTCTCTCTGTCGTGACAGTTTCTGCATCTTTGGCATCGAGAAATGTGATCAGCTTAATAGGGAGTGGGTCAGTACAGGAAGTGATGCAACTGGGGGCATCAAACACTAAGGACTCCATAACTTTTGGGGATGAAGATCTGCCAACGGATGGGTCATTACACAACAGGGCCCTGTTTATCTCTGTTGACATCATGGAATGGAACACTTCCTGCGTAATGGTAGATGATGGATCTGCCATCAATGTATGTCCCTACAAGATGCTTGGTACACTTGGGATCCAGGAACAAGACTTGGTTGCTTCTGGAGTGGTAATCAGAGCCTATGATAATTCGAAGAGGAACGCACTGGGCTCCTTCACTACCATTGTGACTGTTGGCCTGATCCAATCTACTGTGGAGTTTACGGTCCTGGACATACCGGCCACCTTTGCCTTACTTTTGGGATGTCCTTGGTTCCACCCACTGAAGGGAGTACCTTCCACTGTACACCAGAAGGTTAAATTCCTGACTGAGATGGGAGTTATCACTATTCCGGCTGCTTCAGATCTAGTTGTCTCTTCAATGTCCATGGGGTTTCCAGAACTTAGTGGATTCTAGGTCTCTCCGATCTACAAAGATGAAGTCAGTGCATTCATCTCCTCTCAATTTTCCAGAATGGGCTTCCTACCAGGAGCAGGCCTGGGCAAGCATCAATAGGGGATAATTGAACCCCTTGACTGTACAAGGCAGACGCAGATGAGATATGGATTGGGCTTTGATCTAGAAGTCACGGAAGGGTGAAAAGGTAAAAAGATCATCTTCATGAAAGGGGCAGCTAGTTCCGTTTCCAATGCCAGTAAGAAGGCTAATGAGACATCCCTGGTCGATCTGGAGAGGATGATTCTAGCATAGGTAGTGAAGCTGGGGGCTACCACACTGGAGAAGGCAAAGGAAAACTGGTTGAAGAGGACTCAGAACAGCCAATAGTTAGTGGGGCCCATGACCCGGAGCCAACCGATGCTGATGTAGCAATCCTGGAAGAAGTGCCTGATTTTGCTTTCATTTTTGAAAATGATGTAACCCTGAACAAACTGAATGCAATAAAATTAGAATTTGCTTACTTGTGTGATCTTTATTTAGATTCAAGCATGCATATACATCATAATGACATGAGCATATTTGATATTAACGCTGCATTGACATATACATTTAACTTGGGCACTGCAGAAGATCCTCACCTGGTCAGCTTGTCCGATGCCTTGACTGTTGACGAGAGAAAAAGAATCGAAATAGTACTGAAAAGACATGAAAGGGCTTTTGCTTGGTCTTATGAAGATATGCCAGGGGTTGATAGATGTATAGTGGAACATCGTATTCTGATCCTACCAGAAGCTAGGCCAGTGAAACAGAAGTTGAGACGGTTAAGACCAAAATGGGCACAGAAGGTGAAAGAGGACATCACCAAACAGATCAATGCAAACTTCCTGGAAGTTGTTGAAAATCTGACCTGGTCAACTAATGTGGTACCAGTAGCAAAGAAAGACGGGAGAGTCCAGGTTTGTGTTGATTACAGGGATCTGAACAAGGCATCGCCGAAGGATGACTTCCTTTTGCCTCACATTGATGTTCTGGTAGATAGCGCGGCGTCCAGTGCTATACAATCTTTCACCGACGGTTTCTCAGGGTAAAATCAGATCTTGATGGCAGCTGAGGATAAAATCAAGACAGCTTTCATTACAGAATGGGGAACTTACTGTTACAGGGTAATGCCCTTCGGTCTAAAGAATGCTGGTGCAACCTATCAACGAGCAGCCACTACTCTGCTCCATGACATGATGCATAAGTAGGTTGAGGTGTATGTCGATGACATGATGGTTAAGTCTTTGACCAAGGATTCTTATGCAGCTGTGCTAGACAAGTTTCTCACTAGGGCAGAGAAATATAACCTAAGGCTGAATCCAAAGAAGTCAGTATTCAAGGTGACATTTGGGAAACTTTTGGGTCATATGATTAGTGATAGGGGCATTGAGATTGATCCTGACAAGATTAGAGCCATTCAGGAGATGCCAGCTTCCAAAATAGAGAAAGAGGTACATGGTTTTCTAGGGAGACTACAGTATATCAGTCGGTTCATTGCAAAGCTCACTACAACTTATGAATCGATTTTCAAACTCTTGAGGAAGAAGCAGCCGGTGATATGGGATGAAGACTGTCAGAAAGCTTTTGATGCAGTCAAGAGGTACTTGACAACCCCTCCAATCCTACAGGCTCTAAAAGTGGGTATTCCTTTGACACTATACCTCGCGATTGGAGACTCATCCTTGGGGGCAATGATGGTTCAAGAAGACGGTGCTGGTCTTGAACATTCAATCTACTATCTGAGTAAGAAGCTTCTTGAGTATGAAATCAAGTACAGTTGGGTCGAGAAATTGTGTCTGGCTATGGTATGGGTCACGTGGAGGTTAAGACACTACTTCCAAAGCTATATGGTACGGGTGATATCTAAAGAGGACCCGATGCGCTATTTGTATAACGCGCCATCAGTTGTGGGGAAATTGGCAAAGTGGCTGATCTTGCTGTTAGAATTTGATATCGAGTACATACCAAAGAAGGTCATCAAAGGCAGGGCTATAGTAGAGTTCGTGGCATTACAACCAGTTGAGGGTACAGATCATTGGGAGTTGGAATTTCCTGATGAACATCTAAATATGATCACACTGGAAGGTTGGAAGATGTACTTCGATGGAGCCGTTAATCGACAGGGCACTGGAATCGGAGTGATGCTCATTACCCCTATGGGCAAAATAATTCTACTGGCAATGAAGTTAGAATTCCCAGTCACCAATAATATGGCAGAGTACGAAGCATGCATTCACGGTATTGAAGCCCTCATTGCACTGAAAGTCAAGGAAGTGGAGATCTTCGATGATTCACTCCTAGTGGTCCAACAGATGAAAGCCAAATGGGAGGTCAGGGAAGAATGTTTAAAACCATACTCAGCTCATTTACAGGGTCTGCTCTTCATGTTCACTTGATGTCAGTTCAATTATTTACCTTGGGGCAAGAATCAGATGGCAGACGCTCTTGCTACTTTAGCATCTATATGGAAAGGCCCCAAGAAGTCTAAGATGCGGCCTCTCTCTGTGACGACATCTATAACTTTGTGCCATTTTCATCCAATTGTGTCAGTTGCTGAAACGGATGGGAATGAGTGGTATTCAGACATCTTAAGATTCCTGAATGAAGGAAATTACCCTGAAGAAGCTTTGAAGATAGATCGGAAGACGCTTCGTCGGTTAGCCTCTCAATATCTGCTATTTGAAGACGATTTGTACCAAAGATCAGCAGATGGGCAACATTTGCGCTGTGTAACAAGGTTAGAGGCACAACGACTTATGGAAGACATTCATGCTGGCTTATGTGGCGCACATATGAATAGGCATATTCTATCCAGGAAGATTTTAAGATAAGGCTTCTACTAGACCACTATGGAATCGGATTGCATCAAGTTCATCAGACATTGTAAGGTGTATCAGGTCCACGGTGATCTAAAACATCTCCCTCCTATGGAACTATAGAGTCTAACGTCTCCATGGCCCTTCTCAGCCTGGGGAATCGACATTATCGGCAAGATACACCCACACGCTTTTAACGGTCACCGCTTCATCGTTACCACCATTGACTACTTTTCTAAGTGGGTGGAAGCAGCCACATTTAACAAATTGGGGGCAGAACAGATGGCTCAGTTTATTGAAAGGAACATCATCTGCAGATACGGGGTGCCTCACCATGTTGTTATTGATAACGGGGTACAGTTCCAAGGTAGAACCCGGGACTTACTGGCAGCATATGATATCGAGCATCACAAGTCTTCGCCTTATCGTCCGTAGGCTAACGGTGCAGTTGAGGCTACAAATAAGAACATAAAGAAGATTCTAGCCAAGATGTCAGTGAGCTATAGAGACTGGTCTGAGAAATTATCGCTGGCACTTTGGGGTTACAGAACGATAGCAAGGATGTCGACGGGGATGACTCCTTACTCTTTGGTATATGGTATGGAAGCCGTCTTGCCGGTTGAACTAGAAATGAAGAGTCTCCAAATAGCATTAGAAGCAGGGATCCCTGAGATGGAATGGCGTAGGGGAAGGTATGAGCAGTTGGTGACCCTGGATGAACAGATACTCAAAGCTCTTTTCCACATGCAGTTATACCAGAAGCGCATAGCCCGGGCATTCAATAAGAAACTACGCCCATAGCAGCTGAAGGAAGGTGACTTAGTGCTCAAACAGTCCAGAACTGCAGTTTTTGATCCTTGAGGAAAGTTTTGCCAGAACTGGGAAGGACCTTACGTTGTCAAGAAGATCTTGTCTAAAGGGGCTGTGAAGTTGACAGACATGGATAGTAATGAGTTCTCGGAACCAGTCAATAGAGATCGGCTGAAGCTCTTTTATGTCTAGCCTGCTGGGATCCAATTCGATTCTCAGGCAAAAGTTAGGGCAAAGAGTCAGGCTGATTAATGAGAAAACCTTTTACGGCTGATTAATCATGACAGTCAGGTCATTGAGTAAAGCAGTGCCCACTTAAAATGTGTATGAGGATGCAACTTTAATGTCTTGTATGTTAATGAAATTATGATTCATATGCAAGCTAGGATGTAAAATGAAGTTCACTCTTTATTACAAGAAAAATAAAGCATGGAGTTCTAACGCCATTATCATTACATACAAATATTAGCCTTGACTTTGTTCTCTACAGTGTAGCTCTCGATGATACTCCTCTCTGGCGTCGGGGTTGGATTCCTGCAACAGCATCGCTACCCACTGACGGTAAGGACCAGAAACTCCAGGACAGGCAACAACGCAATACGGAGCAACCTCCCTACGGGGCCACACACGCTCCAAATGCTCCAGAAAGCCCTGAGTCAGGCATGCTCCCTCGAACACAGGTAATTTGACAGGCATGGATTGCAGAGACCCATACTGCCTACACAGATGCGAAGGAGTATAGAAAGAACATCTGAAAAGGCCTGCCAGTGGCACACAATCGGCATAAGTAGACACTGTTACTTGTCTGATCTTCCACCATGGACAGGTCCACCTAATCTTATCGCCTGTCATCTCAGATAAGAGTTCTTGCCAATCCGTTACGCCGGCACCCGTTCGCCCAGGAGGTGACAATCGTCTCGATGGGAAGCGACGCGACGTATACCGGCTCAACCTGCCTGAGGGGTTCTCCAGTAAGCCCAATTTCTCTTGCAGCCAAATCTGAAAAGAAAAAATGAATAAAAAAAAGGGAAGAAAGAGAAAAAGCTCACTGGGTTGAAAATCTTATAAAAACGGCTCAGGCAAAAATTAGAGCGACCCGCTGAACTGAAAACCCAAGGGGGCAGTTCAGGCAAAAGTTAGGGTCTCAGCAAAATTAAGACCCGATGAGCCGAAAGCCTCACATGAGGTGACTCATGCAAAATTAAGGGTAAAAATACAGCTTTCTAAGTTGAAAACCTGGGAAGGCAGCTTAGAATAGTTACCTGAAGGAGTAGGGGGCTACCCCCTGAAAGGTCTCCACCGGTAGGTTGCATCTCATCCAAACCAATTAGCGTCTCTGTTAAGATGAGGGGATATGGATCTCGACCCTCGGTCATCTGGTCTAGAACTGAAAGCACTTGGTAGGACACCATGTCTCCAGGGTGTGTGAGCAAATATTGACCGAGTATACAGAACTGGGCTACCTGAACCCAAGCGGGGCTAGAAAGATCTTTCTCTTGACAAACCTCGATAATGCTGGCATGGACAAACTCTCAACAAGGAGACAGGTATGAGCAAGCTACCCTCAGAATCAGATCGAATAAGGACACTATTTTCCATATCGCCTCCAACTCTGAGATCGATGACACCACAAGCTGCACGTGATCCAATGGCTATCCACCCATGATGGCCCTAAACTCCTCAGGTAACAGGCATATCTCAAAGTCTTGTATCCAGAAGACATTATCGATGGGGTCCCAGAAACATGAAGTAGCTCTCAGAAAACCTTGGTGTATCTTCACATGGTGATAAGCACTCAGAGCATGTAACCTGAAAGGTCCCAGTTTCTTCTAGTCCGATGCAGTCAGCCTAATGAAGAAGTCCTCTAATAGATTGGTCAGCCACAAACCAGTAGACCACATGGATGGTGAAGAATGTGCAATTCTCTTCCCAAGTACCATCTCTGAGCCACAATCCTCAACCTGTACGATGAACCAAAGTGACAAATCAAAATCGATCCACGTGCATTCACACGATCATGCATACATGCATACATGCACAGTCTAATCAGGAATTAAAGACACGGCATCTACAGCCTGAGTGGGGAACTATCTAAGGACTACGATAGGGCAAACTACGGGATTCTATGGATATCAGAACTTGGAAAATGTGCAATAAGAGAGGAGTCAGAAATCACAGAAAAGAAATGTCATATCATCAAGAGTTCGGTTCTGCCCCACACCCTGGGACAGTAGGGAATAATAAAGAAAGAATAAAAGAATGGAAAAGAGCCTCTAACCCTAGTCCTCATCATCCAAGCCCACATCATAGTGCAGGTTGGCCACCTCATGCTCCAAATGATCTATCCTCGCTTGGGCCTGGGCCAACTCTGCCTCATGTCATGCTTGTGCGTCATGAGCCGCCTGCTGGTAAGCATGGATGCTCTGGGACCAGCCGAGCCTCATGCCGTCCATCAAGTATACTAGTCTCTCATGCTCGGCATAAGGAACCTGAGAAATAGAAACAGGGTCAAAAATGCTGAAAACCTGAGTAAATGCAAAAGAAGTGGAACAGAAACATAAAGCAGTGCAATCTAGTGGTGTGAACTGCAGAGGGTAGGGTGGACAAGGCATCGACATGCGCATGTACTCGCTTAAATCATCAACCGTAAGCATCACCTGCTGACTGGGTGAGACTGTCAGAGTCCCCAGCTCGTGACTCGCAGCATCAGAGGCCTCACCAGATCTGGCCCTCCGTTGGACCCTCCTACCAGTACCTCCAGTAGCAGAGGGACCGGGTCTGACATCACCACTAGCTGTGGAGGACCCTGCCATCAGGGCCTGATCCTGAGGCACCACCCCGATGTATGACATCAGATGGCTCCTGACAAACTGAGGATAGTCCCCTGGCTCAAACCAGTCATCCGCGTACTCGCCAGCTAAGGCAACTCCCAACTCTCCCTCGAACAAGTGGGTGCCCCAAAACATACTCTGCGGTGGGTTTACAGGAATCCTCCGGGCTGCCATGCCCAACTCTGACCTGTACACCCTCTCACCCAGGAACCACTCCCAGGACTCTGGGGACTCCATCAAAATCTACAGACCATCCTTCTGACAAGTCGCCATAACGATCCCAGGTATCTGGTCCTCCTGCCATAGCCATGACAGCCACACCTACAAATCAGAAACAAGTAAGTATCGGGAGCTTAGCCCAATATTTCGAAACTAAAATTTTTCTTAATCTTGCAGGTCTACTTAATACATCCTTGGTGAGCCTGTCAAGTCGGGCCCGGTGCGTATCGATGTCCTTGACAGCTCCTATACGGGACCCAAACCACAAGCGAATTGCCGTAAAGGGGAGATCACCCTCCCTCATATCAACAGGCCCCTGGCAGAAATGCATCCTGTATGCATATAGCTGCACAGAAGAATGATAAAAGTCAGGGAAAATCATTCAAATCTATAAGTCAATTAAGTGAAGGATTACAGACACGTACCTCAATAATGGGCCAAAACCCGAGTAACCGGAGATGCCCTCGGGAGATCCTGTCCATGGCCGCATACAGGAAAGCTAGGGTTGGAGTACCCCAGTCGTACTCCCGCACCCGATCCAAGTCTCTGAGGGGACTCAGCAGCCCCAAAGGAGTCATGGAGCCCAACTCAGCGAACAATGAGCTGCCCAGGAAGTACATCAGAAAACTCCTGGCATACTGATCCATAGAGGCCTGGTCCTCCGGCTGCCTCTCTCTCCACGTACGGTAAAGGATGTCGTAGGTGATCTTCCTATCCCCTCTCGGCAGAGGTACGACTCCTAAGAGCTCGAGGATGGACCCCTGGTCAGCTACGGTCATGTCAATCATGGGCAACTCCAAGCCAGTACAGGGCATGCCCGTCATAGCGGTAAAGATTGAGGGAGTGATAGTGAACTCCCCGATGGGCAGATGGAACATATTGGTCGTGTCCCACCACCTCTCCAACATCGCAGTGTGTACTGACAAGACACTCCGTGTCTCCCCATCAATAAAGCAGCCGAGGAGTGGTGTGAATCCCGAGACATCAACCCTCATCCTCACGGTAGTGGGTAACTCCTGATACCAGCGACTGATACCAGTATAGTTGCCAGTCATGGTAACTCGAGCCTACAGCAGACAACATCACCAGGTAAGTGTCGTGAACCTTGACTCTTAAATTCATACGATTAAATATTGCCTAAGTCCTAAGAATGCTAGAATCCTAGGTTTGCTCCTACGGTCCTAAATTCCTAAAATGATCACATGCATATAGGAAAATTAATAGAACACAAAAGAAAATAAAGCTAGGAACACTCACCGGTCGGTCGATCCTCTGGGACAGATGTGATGCCGAGTCTAGGAGTATTGGGACCCACTCCCTACATGTCAATCTGTAGTGTGGAGCATCTGCGCCCCTATATCTAGATGACTCACAAGGTTTACGTTGGGCCATGGTAACAGAATGTTAAAAATCAGAGAATCCTAGCTAAGGGAGAGAGTTTAGGAAAGTGAAATGAAGAAAATGAGTAATTTTGGGTATATATAGAGAACTTATGCGATCGCATATGTTTGATTTACACACGCCACATAAGTTCATACATGATCGCATTAGTTCATGTCTTATGCAATCTCGTAAGTCTCCGGGATACGCGATCGCGTATCATTGCATACCCGATGGGGAACAAGTTATACGCGATCGTGTATGTTTGTCAACCTCATTTTTGGCCCACTTTTAAGGATTTTCTTTAGGAATTTCCGCATCCCGTGGGTCCCTCAGCGACCCCAATTCCCCCTAAACTCGAAAAAATCTTATTTTCTGAGGTCTTCCATAGAACTCCATCAATGGACACTGACCTGTTAGACCATGACCGTCTATCTTGAGTCAACATTAGGTACCTAAAAGCTAGTAACTGTCCTTCATGTCGGAAACCCATAGTTGGTGAGATCATGTTGTCTCATGCAACTTCCCCCTAGATCGTGACCGTCTAGAAAATCAATCCTTTAATCCCCAAATGGAGACCACACTGTTTCTCCCGACACCCTCGCTAGATCATGACCGTCTAGGAGATTCCCCTTGTCATCCCCAATGGAAATCATGCCATACCATACCCCTTTTCTTGCTAGATCATGACCATCTAGGAGATGACTATTTTTAATCCCCAGGTGAGATTCTGCAACCCCAGAACTTTCACAGTTAGTAGGACATGCCGCTCCTACACAACTCTTTATCTCACAGTCAGTAGGATGAGACTGCTCCTACATGACTTTTTAGCCCACGGGTTGGTAAGGTGAGACTACCCTTACGCAACTTTCACAGTTAATAGGATGAGACTGCTCCTATACAACTCTCTTTTGTTTCATAGTTGGTAGGACACGCCGCTCCTACGCAACTCTTTAGGCCACAGGTTGGTAAAGTGAGACTGCCCTTACGCAACTTTCACAGTTGATAGGATGAGACTGCTCCTATACAACTCTCTTTTGTTTCACAGTTGGTAGGACGCGTCGCTTTTACACAACTCTTTAGCCCACAGGTTAGTAAGGTGAGACTGCCCTTACGCAACTTTCACAGTTGATAGGATGAGACTACTCCTATACAACTCTCTTTTGTTTCACAGTTGGTAGGACATGCCGCTCCTACACAACTCTTTAGCCCACAGGTTGGTAAGGTGAGACTGCCCTTACGTAACTTTCACAGTTGATAGGATGAGACTACTCCTATACAACTCTCTTTTATTTCACAGTTGGTAGGACGCGCTGCTCCTACACAACTCTTTAGCCCACAGGTTGGTAAGGTGAGACTGCCCTTACGCAACTTTCACAGTTGATAGGATGAGACTACTCCTATACAACTCTCTTTTGTTCCACAGTTGGTAGGACGTGCCGCTCCTATGCAACTCTTTAGCCCACAGGTTGGTAAGGTGAGACTGCCCTTATGCAGCTTTCACAGTTGATAGGATGAGACTGCTCCTATACAACTCTCTTTTGGCTTACAGTTGGTAAGACGCACCGCTCCTATGCAACTTTCTCACTAGATCGTGATCGTCTAGGAGAAATTCACTCCATCACAAGTTGGTAAGATTAGATTATTCTTATGCAACTTCTTTACCCGTACGAGAGACGGAGAAAGTCCTGTTTGGTAGTACCCAGGCACCCTTTTTATCCTTGCTAGATCGTGACCGTCTAGAAGATACTCTTATTTCCATAGTTGGTAGGATGCGCCACTCCTATGCAACTTTCTTGCTAGATCGTGACCATCTAAGAGATCATTCTTTAGCCCACAGGTTGGTAAGGCAAGACTGCCCTTACGTAACTTTTACAGTTGGTAGGACACGCCACTCCTACACAACTCTTTAGCCCACAAGTTGGTAAGGTGAGAATGCCCTTATGCAACTTTCCATGTTGGTAGGATGAGACTGTTCCTACACGACACTCTAGCCCATGGTTGATAGGGTGAGACTGCTCCTACACGACTCTCTAGACCACAAGTTAATGAGATGAGACTGCTCTCATGCGACTTCCTCATCAGCCACTTATCTGAACCAGGTGCTCCGGATGATTCAGAAGGAATTACATGCTCAGAGTACATGTGAGTTCTTCTAAATCAGGGGGCAACTGTCGCACCATAAATTTGGACCACCTAAGCTCGGACTAACTTAGGGTTGATTCGGGACCATTTTGGGCTATTTCGGGTCACTTGGAGCCCATTTCCAGACTTACGCGATCGCGTTTGTTTCTGGACACACTGCATATGTCTAGACTTACGCGATCGCGTATGACAGACCACCGCATATGTACAGACATACGCGATCGCGTATGTTTGTGACATGCCGCATATGTTGACTTACGCGATTGCGTATGTCCTCAAGCATGATTTATTAAAAGCAAATTAAGCCTCATTTGGCAAAACGAGGAGGATTTTTTTTAAAATAAAAAACTTAAAACTCTCTCTAATCTGGCATATCAAAAACGGGTTTGGCACACTAAATCAACTAGTTTTAGGCTTAATTAAGGCTTTGAAACTGATTTTTAAACCTAATCTTGCTCCCAAACTTGGATTTTTGGACTGGATCTACCCCTTTACTTTGGAGAATCTACAACAGGTTGGTTTTTTATCAAAATACAAGTGATTTAATGTTGTTTTGATGTTATTTTGCTTCTGTTCTTCCATTTTTCTTGCGTTAAAATTTATTTTTGACGGGTATGGTCATGCATGAGGGCAGAATGGCTTTCTGCCCATGTTTTGGATCTTGTGCATATGATCATACGCGATCACATATGTATTCCCAGATCACATATGTTTTCCCTTGGATCGCGTATGTTAGTTTCAATAACATACGCGATCGCGTATGATTGACCAGATCACATATGTTCTGTAAAAATGCTGTATTTTGATTTCCTTTGGTCTCCGAATGTTCTCTACCATGTTATAAGCCTGTTGATATGATCTTATGATATTCTATGTTTCGTGCATAATCATGTGCGATCGCATATGATCATCACAATATCATACGCGATCGTATGTGTACATATGCGATTGCGTATGATAGTTCCAATACATACGCGATCGCATATGTTTCTGTGATTCACATTTCTTTTATGACTTCCGAGTTTCTATTATTCTGTTGTAAGCCTATTCATACCATTTGCATGCTGAAATCATGATTTATGTAGTATGTATGTAGGTATGAATGTTTAATGTCATTTTCATGTGATGTTTTAATTTTATTTGTATGATTCGCACATTAATTATTTAACATTGTCATTGCATTCCCATTTGTTCCTTTTTATGCGTTTGGTATGATTTTGTAGGTAATTAGGTTAATTTGGAGGATGGAAATCAATTGGGCTCAAGGCCCAATCAAGGCAAAACCCATTGGACTACGAGGAAAATGATTGGGCCTTGGGCCCATAATTATATTTTGCTTGCTTAATTATTTGGTTGGGTTGTATTAAGTACCCAAATAATTTCATCATTGTGGTTGGGTTGTATTAAATACCCAAAGTGATTTTATTTATTCGCTTTCCTTTTATTTGGGTGGGTTGTATTTAAATAGCCACGTTTTATTTTCTGCTTTAGTTCTGCATTTACCGCTTTCTTTACGCTTTGTATTTATGGTATGCCTCTTTGTTTGCTTTATGCCATGAAACAGGACTAAAATTGAACTTCAACCTAATTGCGTGTGATTTGGTTTTCATTAAAATTGGATAAAGTGAATGTCATAATACGCAATACGAATAAAATCGAAATCCTGAACCCAACTCTGAAGAAATTCGGGCTGCTTTCCATCCCAGGAAGGCTCGGGTTTTAATTTCCCGATTTGTTGAGTCACTCAATTGAGTTGGCTAAATGAGTCGGGTGGCGATTCCACGACATTTCTCGACGCGATCTTTTTAGGTCTTGTATGATTAACAAGGGTTTCGTCCATTGGAGAGCAAGCACCACGGCATCTCACGCCGAACAGCGTGCAACGCTCCCGCGTCCGGGATGCACTACTCTCACACAGGGCTCTCATTGCGACCTAGAGTGAGGTTTACAACATATGGATCGAGGGCTCACTTGAAACAAAAATGCAATCTTCTCGAGGGGCTACATCAAGGAACGAGATGAACTCAAAAGAGTCATAAGATGAAGTCACCATCAGATGGTTCCAAATTTGGTTCAATCGACCCATAGCATGAGTGCTAAGTCAAACCCTTCAGAGATAGGTTTAGGTGGTGAAGATATATCCCCTTAGAGTTTCAAGTTCAATTTTACCATGTTAGTCAAGTTAATTACCCCAAGAAAGCAAGCATTCATAAGCATGAAATAAGCATACAATGTGGTATAACATGGCAATAATTATAGAAAATATAACATGGTAAATATGATATGGCGATCATAACATGGTATCATGTTATGGCAATCATAGTAAATGAAATATGACATATGCATGACACGTTAAAAGTGACATGGCATAGGCATGACATGTGAGATGAGATGACATAAGCATGACATATGAGATAACATGGTATAGGCATGAGATGTGAGATGATATGGCATAGGCATGACATGTGAGATGGCATGGCATAGGCATGACATGTAAGATGACATGGCATATGCACGACATATGAGATGACATGGCATAGGCATGATATGTGAGATGATATGGCATAGACATGACATGTAAGATAATATGGCATAAGCATGACATGGTATAATATAAATCATATAGCAATGATAAAACATATCACACCTCTCATGATACAACATGCTCCCATAGAATAGTTAACAGTCTCCAAATAAAGAAAATTATTAATTACCCTACAAGGGATGTGTAAAAATTTTTCTTTTTATTGTCTACAATTTCCATCTTTGTAAAATAATCAATGCATACAAGTAATTGGAAAGCATGAATAATTTATTTCTCTTAAACTTAATGCTTAGAAAAGCCATATAAATTATTATGTTTGAAAAATAATTGCATTTACTCTTTAAAAGTAATTTGTAGTAAAACTTATATAGTTTGCAATGTTTATAAAGTAAAACATAATGTTCAAACTTATACACATACATATTTACTGCCTTATGAGCATTTTTAGTTAAATAATATAGATATATATATATATATAAGTACATGCTACTAATCTAAGTCCTTGACATCAAAATGAGTCTTGATGAGTTGGTGCCTTGGAATCTGTGTGCTTCTAGCCATCTACTAACCTCTATCCATCAAATGATGAACGTTGAGTATAAAACTCAATGGTGCTAAAATTATGAGTGTAGAAAGTATAAACAAATCCTATGTAATAAATATAACAAGTATGATAATCTTAATCATTGTAATAATAGCACCATCATGTAGTCAATCAAAAATATTATTTCTGGCCATTTCATACATGTGCTAATATTTGTCCATTCATTAGATCATAGTTCATTTATGACAATTTTATATCAATTCCTTTTCCATGGTACATATTGTCACACCTCCCAGTAGCGACATGTCCCATAATGAAACCCTGAAACTCCTCCATCGAGCTTCAAAATTTCATCACAAGGGAAAACAACAAAAGCAACACATGGTTCTAAATCATTCCACGCACGCCAATAAAGACAAATTGCTTCCAATCATAAAACTCAATCGCATGCCAGATAGATAAAATTTCCACACTGAGATAATCATAACACGTAGAGGAAAAATGGACA
>CANYBF010273897.1:0-24780 GCA_948192965.1 Dalechampia spathulata
CTTCTTCTTGCACCATTGAGTCTTCTTCTCCCTCAACTTGATAACATGTAAAAATTGCAGGCATATAATCAGCTAAGGTGATAGGCATCCTTGGTTCTTGCTCAAACTCAAAATCTGGTTGAGGGAACAGAGATGCCTTTCTTGATCTCTTAGCCTTTAACTTCTTTGCCTTAGGCTTATTTGAAGCCTTTGGTGATCTTCTCTTCACTTTGGCTTTTTGAGGACTTGGGCTTGATTTTGGAAAACTCTTGCATTGACTCCTTCATCGTGTCACAAGAATCCACCCTTCATCATCAGAATTACTTGAAGTTTTACTTCCTACATCAGGACTTAACTATAATGCCACTTCATGCATTGCCAAGTGTTGAATGTAAGGAACTTCAATAGTTATGGGTTTAAAGGACCCGAAACTAATTTCCACCAAAGAAAATTCTTGAGGGCTCAAATCCCTAGTAGTAATCATATTTGAACTTGCTTCCTCTTCATCGAAAGCAATTACGCCTTGTGCTTTTAGCTCCATAATTTTATCCTTCAATACAAAGCACTTTTCCACTGGATGACCTAGCAAGTGGTGGTACTTGCAGTAATTTGCATCTTTACTCTGATTGGCTTACTCTGGACGTTTCATTGGTGGGAGCTCGATGAGTTTAGCTTCAAGTAAATCATCAAGCATACTTGAAATATCAGAATCGGGGAAAGGATATTTCTTTTCTTGTCTTTCCTTCAGAGAAGTGATCTTCTTTTCTTGATTTTAGAAAGCAATCTACTTCACCTCCTTCTTCTTTCCAACGTTATAATTAATCTTGATTGGAGTCGAGCTTATAGCTAAAGATTGCTTATTCTCAGGCTTCATATTAGGCTTGATGGCCTTACGTACCTCCAATTTCTCCTTGCCTTTCTTCAGATCTTGTACTGGAATATTTTGATGACCAGCATCCAAAATACTAAGCTCTATATCGTGGGCACGAGTCACCAGTTCTTCAAAGGTACTTTGCTTTATTCCTTGAAGAATGTAACGCAATCCCCAATTCATACCCTTGATGCATATATCGATTGCAGAGGTTTCAAAAAAATGATCCTTACAGTTCAAGCTTAGATTCCTCCATCTTTGGATGTAGTCTATCATAGGCTCATCTTTCCATTGGCGAGTTACAGTTAACTCGATCATGCTGACAACGCATCGGGTACTATAGAAGTGGTTGAGGAATTCCCGCTCAAGTTGCTCTCAACTATCAATTGAACCAGCTTCAAGATCAGTGTACCAATCAAAGGCATTGCCTTTTAGAGATCGGATAAGCTACTTGACAAGTATATCACCATAAGTACCAGCATTATTGCATGTTTCCACAAAGTGAGCAACATGCTGTCTTGGATTACCTTTGCCATCAAATTATTGAAAATTTGGAGGTTGATAATTTGTTGGCATCTTCATGAGGTTAATCCGAGGGGTGTATGGCTTTGCATATGAGTAAGAAAGCTGCATGGATGACTCAACTTGCTCTTTAATAGCTTTCTGAATAAGCTTTTCTAGCTGAATTATGGAGATTGGGTTGTTGGCCACCACGTGAGTGCTACTTGCAGCCTTTGTTGCTGAAGCATCTTCCTCTTTTTCTTGATTAGCCGGCTGGTTAGATGCTACTTCAGCAATAGCCTTCCTAGTCACGCTTGCCAGCTTTACGGATAAAGATGCAATTTCATCATCTTTTTCCTTAGTTTTGTTCATGAGCTCTTCTACCAATTTGGTCAAGTTGGTAACTTGTTCTTCGAGTGAAGTGTGTTGGTCATCATCACAGACATAGTGCACCAGGACTTTTTGGAGAAGAAACTTGCATATTTGATTGTGGAATGAAACTTCCACCTTGACTTCCTTCCTCATCACAGGACCTTAGCAAGGATAAGAAACTGGATTCCTTTAACACTCCAACTTTTACCCCCATCTTTGGTGAAGGCATCATTTGTCGTGGTGTTGGGACTATCAGCAGCATTTAATCCACCAATCGACGGGATAGGAGTTTGGACTTGAGCAGCTCTTGAGCGAAGGTTGTACTTCCTTGGTGCCATGGAGTCGCTCTTCTCGGATGCCATTGATTTTGAAGATTTGATTTCTTTTTCTTTTTTTGTTTGAAATTGGAGATGAGAAGTAGAATTGGTCCCACTGGACGTGCCAAAATTTGTAGCGCTCAAAATCTATAAAACAAAAATGAATTGAATTAGAAATTAAGCAACAAATAATTTTATTAATTTGAAGCGGTTACAATCTCTAATATAAAATTTTATAACAAAGAATTTAAATCCTCCGATTCAAATTTCGAAGCAAAAACTTAATTCAATGGCTTTTGTAGCTTGATCTTGAATTAAACTTGATTTTTGGTGAAGAACACGATTCAAGTGCTTTAGGGACTTGATCTTGAATCAAATTGCACCTTGGAGGAAGAACACCTTGATGAACTTGATGAACACCTTAATGGACTCCTTGAACGCCTTGATGAACTTGAAGAACACCTTTGATCTTGAAGAGCACCTTGAGGTCTTGAATGCTTGGAGAGCTTGCAGCTTGTGAGCTTCTTGTTGCTTCTAGCTTCCGGCTTCCGGCTTCCAAATGTGTGTTTTGGAATGAAGGGAGGCCTCCTATTTATAATGATTTGGAGTAAAAGGAATTTACAGATTTAACCATTATCTTCACTTTAAAACAATTATCCTTTTATTTATTTATTATTTTAATAGTATTTATCTTACCATTAAAATAATTTAAATTTAGATAATAAACCGGATAATTTTGATTAGTTTAAAATCTATTTAATTTATTAGATTAAGATAATCATTTAATCTAATTATTTTATAGATAAAAAAATATTTATTTAATTGATCCATAAAATATATTTTATTTATTAGATTAAAATAATTATTTAATCTAATTAATTTCATAAATCAAAAATATATTTAATTGATCCAGAAATTAATTTAAATTTTTTTAATATCTACAGTATCCAACAATGAAAAACTAGTAAAAATTAAACAAATAATTAAAAAATCAAGTTCCATAAAAATTTAATGAAAATGTTAATAGATAAAAATAAAATTTTATAATTATAATATAATTCTAATTACTTAATATAAAATAAAATTTTTAAGATAATTATTATTATAATAAACATTAAACTTATAATTAAATATATATATTTAATTGATATAAATAGAAAGTAAGGATTTTTATAAATATCTCTCTTTTTATATTGGCATATATAAATCATTTCTCATTAGGGATTGTTGTGTCAATAAAAGTCGTGTTGTTACACCTACCTTCACATATATATATGTAAATTGTAATTTGTAGCATGTATCTCCCATACAATGATAACAATAATGACTCACTTTATCTAATTTGAAATAACAATAAACAATTTTAATTATGAAAAAGAAAAAAAACCATAAAAACCATGTACTTCTTGTCAATCAAATTGAGAATCCAGGAATTAAAATGGTGAAATTTAATGAAGATATGGATGTAAGCTTGCGATTTGCTCATTAAAGGTCAAAGTAATGTTCCAGGTGGCGAATAGCTCGTTATGCTAATGATATTATATGACCGGCAGCCACCAATAAATGTCCAAAATGTCGGCATGAAACCCAGGCTAAGACTGCGATGCATGCAAATGATATATGCTGAATTCCTGCCTTTGAATCATATTAATCGATAAAAATCACAGACGCTAATTTGTTTTAATCAGAAGTTGTTCATAATCTTACTTTTCAAAATCAAACAAGTTGTTTAATCAATTTGAGTAACATATGGTGGGTAATTAACTTAATAAGCGATGCCATTATAATTGTAACCCATTAAAGAGGAGTATAAATTACCGTGGCCAGAAAGGAAAGGAGGGGAATCGAATTTATTATCGGATACGCAGAATTGATAATCAGAATATGGGTGGCTATTTAATATTAAACCACTACTTTCCACCAGTCCACCCCAAATCCATTGCTTAAAAAATAGGCCAAAAGTCGTCTAGCCATTAAAGAAAACTTCCAAATTTCAGTGCCAGTGCTCAGGCTTTCATACCCCTCCCGTAGACCGTAGCTAGGGACCATATAATTTGTAACCATTTGGATCCTCATGGTGCACACCGTTCTTACACTTTTAAAAAAGCAGCTTCTTCTTCTTCTTTCTTTTTTTTTTTTTTGCTTTCTTTTCTGGTACTAATATTCCAATATCAAAAATACATTCCCATCTTATATTTACTTTCAAGAAATAATAGATATTTATTGGAATATAAGGCCTATACCTCTAGCATTACATAAAAGAGAAGATAGAAAAAGTTTAGGAAGATCACCCGAAAAGGTAAGATTGACGTGTAACAACTAACAAGGAGGTGGCATCTGGTGCATTTAACTGATCTATGATCAATTAAGGAACTAAAAATCATTAACAAATGGCCAAAAATAAACTAATTCAAGATATCTCATTTATGTTCCTATGCCGTTGTTGTTGTGAATCCGCGTTTAATAGATGATATATTTATTGTTTCAGGTATTACTTGTTTGTATAAGAGTTTTTTTTTTATTTGTATTAAATTATTCAAATTACTAATTTTTTGTGTATTAAGTAGATGATTGAAAATTTTCGATACTCTCCTGGTCCAAGATTTATAAATATATTTTTCTGTTTTTGTTCCAAATTATATTATATTTATTATTTTAATAAAATGATCAATGTATCAAATTTTCATTATACTCTTATTTAATCATCTTGAAAAATAAAAAATAGTTAATAATAAAATATTTTTCATAATTTAAATAAAAATAATTTATCTTTTTAAATAAAATAATTAATAATTTAATTTTTATAAAGTTTAAAATATATCTACCAATTTTTAATTTGTAATAAGAAATATTACAAAAATCATGTTATAAAAGTTCAAATTATCATTAAGATCAAGAAATATTCAGTGAACTAAATAAATAAAGGAAAAATTATAAATTTTATCTTTTAAAAAAGTTTAAAATATAATATTTAAATATGAACTCAATTGATAATGCCAACCAGTTATAAAAAGAATATATTTAGGTTGGTGTGGACATCAAATACAGACACAGTTTGTTGTATTACTAAAATTGTAAAATTAATGGACAAACACTAAAGCCTGTTGCTAAACAACACAATTCGTTTTGGCTAAACAACATAAAAGACAACGTAATTTTATCAATTAACATTATTACATTATTAATTCATATATAAACTAGACATGGACTATAACTTTAAGATGAGAAACTAATATATATATATATATATATATGTTTTATTGAAGCTGGTTTTGTATTTAACAAGCTTTAAAATATATTATTATTTGTCAATTTCTTTTTATCTTTTATCCACATAATATATCACTCTTAACAATTAAGAGCCAACTCGTTAATCATCTTCTCAATATTTTATTCCAGAATTTATTTTGATTTACACGTTAAGTTGCATCTTTTGAAACTGGGCATCCTTAATTACTTAATTAATTAATTATAAAAAGTTTACTCATCGGCAATGTAATTATCCTTTGGTTGAACTCTAAATTGGGTTTAAAATCTTAGACTAAAAGAATTATGAACGGAGAAATGACAAGACGTGTGCTTTGGAAAGATAGGCATCATCATATCATCTGCCACGTAAATTCAAAATAGCATTCAAAATGCTCTATAACCTATTCAAACAAATCCAAACACGCCTTAAATTAAATTAAATTAAATTAAATTAAATTAAACATATTCTGCCCTTTCACCTTTTCTTTTCTTTTCCTTTCCTTTCTATCCAATAACTATTATTTTTTTTATCATAGCAATATTTAAAATTAAATTGCGGTCCATTACGCAATCAAAATAAATAGAGACATTTACTTAAATTGAATCCAAGTATATTTAAAATAATAATAATTATTATTAAAGTAAATAATAAATTGTTGTTAAAAATTTAAAATACATTTTTGTTATGATTCCATTGACTAAAGGTGCCATAGATTTTTTTCATTTGGAAAATGATGGTTTCTGCTTGCTGTAAATGCAGGGAAGTTTCTTACTTTTTAACTTTATACATACACATATAACAGACCAAAAATACATCGTACTTGGCATCTTATCGTGTACGCAGAAAATCGTAGGAAAATTCTCGTATAAGATATTTAAAGCATGGTTTGGATTCGGTTTTGTTTTCTTTTTTCTTTCTACTCAAATTATATTTATTTTGAATGAGCAATTTCATCAGTACACAAAAATAGTTAATTTTTTCAACTCATTTCCATAAAAATTAAAAGTTAGCATAAATTTATTATTTTTATTAAATATGTGCATTTTAAACATATATATTTAACAAAATACAGATATTTATCGAATAATACAAAAACTAATTAACAAATACACAGCGGCTGGGTGGGGGGGGAATATGTCTTCTCTTCGTGAAGCTTGTGATATTTCGGTACGGTTTTGTGCAATTTTTAATTTCTTTTATTTTACAAATATAATGTATATATGGATGGAAAGACATTTGAATTTGAGATTCATAGATGAATCAAACGTTTAATGGTATAGTTTCGAATACTACATCAACTGTGCCAACTGCATGAGTTAAACAAAAGAATGGTTTCCAACAGAAAAAAATAAAAGGACTACGTTTAGGACGTCAATTAGGGAATTACTATTATATTTTCCAAGCAATGGACCGAACTAGAATTCAATTTCGCATGATCTAATTATTTCTGATTTTTCAGATTATGTATTATTCCTTTACATGACCAATTAGGTTATTAGTCCGTTTTCCACTTTATTATGTTCAATTAATTAATTACATCGTGAGAAACAAATCACATAAATAACTTAAACATTAATCCATGAAGTAATATAAATGTTTTAAGATATTTTAATTTTTAAAGACTTTTAGCTCAATTTTTCTATTAAGACTTTTAGCTGAAAATTGTATTAATTGAAAAGTTATAATTTTAAATTGTAGACGAAACCCGACCAGTGTATGGCATCTCTGTCATGAAACAAAAACATGCACTTCCTTTAAAGAAATCCCCTTCCTTGATAATTTGTAGCTAACCACCGTCGCAGCCACCAGCTACACCACCACAGCCGCCACCGCCACTGCCACCTCAATACCATTTCGTTCGATCCTTGCTTCTTCCATTACGAAACCTGAACCTATACACAAATACAAACACTGAATGTAAACATATATAAACACACATATTCATAGCTTTTTCATTAGTTCTATCTTATAACCGCTACCATTACTTCTGTCTCTACTACATGAACAGCAACCAAAAATGGGAAATCTTTGCACTTGTTTCGCCCCCAAAACAACAGCCGTGAAAAAGAAAAGACCCACAAAGCGTTTGGCGGGTCATAGTAATAATAACCCACAATCAATACCCAATTCAAGCAACCGGTGGACCCGGATCCGATCACAACGTAAAGACAGTACCGATTCTTTGATTCAAGAACAGGCTGTAGCTGCTGCTATTCTTTTCAGGCAGCAGCAACAAAACGGGCCGGGTTCATTACCGTTTGATCGTTCTGCTTCTTTACGTTACCCAAATAACAATTATGGGTCCAAGAAAACCCAATTGCCTCGGAGCTCCAGTTCCAGGGTGCGGTCTCTTACTGACCCTCTATTACAGCCTCACCAGCTCGTTAACCAGGTTCAGTTCTTTTGCTTTCTTTGTTTTCTTTTTATTGCTCATTTATGTTATTTTACACGTTCTCTTCAGTTGTGGAAGATGGCAGCTTCAAGAAATGAAAGGAACTGAGATGTTTGATTGCCGGTTATTTAGCTTCAGATGATCAAATGGGTTTATGGGTTATATATTGATGGAGAGTTTAGTAATGGGAATCAGAAGGTTTTTGTGATTTTTGAATTTTTGGGAGTTGAATTGTGATTGTTTGTTTTCTCATTTAAGTTACTAATTTAATGATGTTTGAATTCCTAAATCATGTCTGTCACTACTAATTCTGGGAGTTAGTTTTCTGGGTCCGGAGATGGTGATAGCCATATCCTCAGACGTTAAATTACCTTTTAACATAATAACATTTAAATTTTCTCTTCCTACTATGCAGTTATTTGCAGCACTGATTGTTCGAAGAATTATGCAGGGTCTGGTTCAAATGAATTTCATTATTTTATGGATTCAATAATTATTTGAATTTGATGTATGAATGAATAAGCACATGAATTAGTCACAGTAAGAAGATTGTTGTAATCATGCAACTGGCAAATACATCAAGAGGAAGTTGTGGTAATGTTATAATTGGGCTTAACATCATATTGCTCAGGTCTTGCTTGACCATAGTTTATCGAAAATATGATTATTTATTTGCTTTTCATGCCTCATTTCTGTGACTTTTACAGTTCTACTGTATGTCTATTTTGTACTTATAATAACTTTGAGTTGTGCCTTTGTGCTGCATATGTAATTTGATAACATTTCCTTCAAACGGTTCAGAAATGTGTGCTGAATAAAATAATTTGCCCTTTTATATTCTTCAACTTTATGCTGATCCTGCTGTCAAATTTTCTTTATATCCTAATAAACCTTCTTTTGAACAGGATGTTAAACTTGATGATCTTGAAACTCGTCATTTTGTCCTTGTTCATGGGGGAGGCTTTGGTGCCTGGTGTTGGTACAAGACGATAGCACTTCTTGAAGAGGGTGGTTTCATAGTTACTGCCATAGACTTAACTGGCTCGGGAATCCACTCTTTTGATACGAATGGCATTACCAGTCTTTCTCAATATGTGAAACCCCTCACTGATTTTCTGGAGAAACTTGCTGATGAAGAGAAGGTTCTTTTCATTCATTTTTTTCATCATCTCTTTCCTTTTGTATTTACTACCTGTTCTGCTTATAATTCAGAAATTAAATCAGAGTTACTATGAGTAAGTGAAGATAAAAAAAATGTAGTCTTCTTTTGACCGAGCTGCCTACTCTTCACTTGCTTGAAATTTAATGCTTAGTTGCAAAAATTTTGATGCTTTTACACCATATTCAATCTTGTACATCGTTTTCCAAATCTTAAAGGTTCAATGCTCCAATCATATGTGAACAAAGTTTTAATTGTCACTCCATTTTCTGTAGCATATTTATACTTAACTAACGGCTGCGAAATTCTGCAAACTGTTGATCCATAGTTCCCATCTCACTGGCTGCTTCTAAATCATTGAAGTATCTGATGTTTCTAATTTAATTGGAAGATCTGCAGTAAGTGGGCATGCTTTTGTCTTGAACAACAAAGGCATTATCACTTTTGATTCTTCTAGGCTTTTCCATGGAAAGTCTCAGCAAGAAGTCATCATTTTTCATTTTTGCATTATTACTTTAGGCAAATGAATAAACTGGCAATGGAAATATTGTTGCAATAAATAACATTATTGCATTACATTATGCAGGTGATTTTGGTGGGGCATGATTTTGGAGGTGCCTGCATATCATATGCGATGGAGTTGTTTCCTTGTAAAATTTCAAAGGCTGTTTATGTTGCTGCAGCTATGCTGACTAATGGACAGAGCACTTTGGATATGGTCTCACAACAGGTTTAGCCTTTGTTTCATGTTTCACTAATCCCAGTGAAGTCAATTTGAAAAATGCGTTTGAAAATTTCTTAGGTTACATCAATGTGGACTCCTTTGTTAAGCTTGTTTCTGTTTCTTTGGCCACATTTAGATGTAACTGTACCCGTCTTTGCTTTCCGGGATATCTTTGTTTGCATTATTGATGGATAACTTTAGGTCTGTGAGTTGCTTCTTTCTGAACCCATTTTCCCTCTCTTACTATTCTAGTTTTGGTTGCAGGCAAATTCAAATGATTTGATGCAACAAGCACAGATATTTGTGTACGCCAACGGCAATGATCGCCCTCCAACTGCTATCGAGCTAGAAAAGTCATTACTAAAAGAATTGCTATTCAATCAGAGTCCTGTCAAGGTGTGCTTCTATTCAAACGTGTTCCTATTGAATCTGCTTTTTTTCCTCATGTTTGTTGAACTGCAGCCACGATTTCCTTAAAAATTAATCTGGTTGTGTTCTAGTTCTTAGGGAGATTGAAATTTAGGTATTGACTTGTTAATGCAACAACCTACATGTAAATTAGCGGAGCTGCTTTTCAGGTTATTAGTCTGAGCAATTTCTTTGTAAATCAACAGAAGTTAGCATATTGGATCTTCAGTCTTCCAATTTGACATTCTCAACAATGATGCACAAATATGAACAGAAATAAAACGTTTCAATTGAAGTTCACACTTTTCCTAGAGAGGGTTCTGATCAAACATTCTGCGTAGTCTTAATTCATTCAGTCTTTCCATATTCATCCTCTAAAATGATTGATACAAGACACTAAAAGACTACCAATTATTTATATCTGTGATGCAATTTACATCCTGTATGCTGCAATCGTATATCTTGTTGTAAGCCTGTAGGGATATTTTTTTTATTTTTTTCAAGGATGATTATTAGGATTTCTAGTTCTGTTGACTTGTAGCCAAAATTTAGACGTTCAATTGAAGCAATTTTACTTTTAAAGTAAGGCTGCTTTGGTTATTTGGTCTGGCGTCATAGAGGAAAAACAGCTACAACTACTGAAAGTAACCTCACCGTAATTTCGGGCAGCAACTTCTTCTGTAGCCCTCGCTGCTCTTGACAGATGATTGAAGTCACATACTATCACTATTGTGCCTCCTACGGTTTATAAACACTTAGAGGGAAGTGTTTATGAACTATAGAGGAAGATTTCTTTGGTCCTTTCTTCAAAATTTTGACATCAGTGAACCTGTGATTGCATGTCTTCGGTTCTTAAGTTCTTGTTTTTGATTCTTTTCTGTTTCTTCTGATTCAGGATGTTGCGTTAGCATCTGTATCAATGAGACCAATTCCTTTTGTACCAGTTTTGGAGAAGCTTAGTCTTTCAGACTCAAAATATGGAACGGTTAGAAGATTCTATATCGAAACTTCAGAAGACAATGCCATACCCATCAGTATTCAGGAAAGCATGATTAACTCGAGCCCACCAGAAAAGGTTTTTCGCTTAAAAGGCGCTGATCATTCACCCTTTTTCTCAAAGCCTCAAGCACTTCACAAGCTGCTGGTAGAGATTTCAAAGTTGCCCTCAACTTGCTAGTTCGATATTTAGACAACTTCATCGAAATTCTCATCAAGCACTGTTGATATGGTATATAGTTATTGCTTCCACGGGGTTCTTCTCTGCAACAGATCAGAAGGGAAGAATTTGGGTGGTCGTGTAAATGCATATATACCAACGAAAAAAGCTATCCTTTTTGTTAGTGTACAGGAGATTTCCCAGTTTTCTTGGCATTTTTCACACAATAAGAGATTGTTGATTTCTTTATATTCAGAGCAGCAAAGTTTACTCAAATTGAGAAGCGAAAAAGTCCAAACCTAGAGATAAGGTTAACGGAGGCCATTTTTCCTGGACAGTTAACAGGTCGTTTATGATTGTTGGTGGAGGTATGGATGGTCGTTTATGATTGTTGGTGGAGGTATGGATCTACATTGTATATTTCGTTTTATGTTATGGTATTTCTTACAGATTAAGGGAGCCTTTGTTTTTGTCTATCTTGATAATGCCTGCTGCTTATCTAATTTCAATGTTTTTGCCTTCTCTTTATCAAGAATTTCAACTGATTTCAGGTGATATACCATAATAAAATTCAAACGTTGATGCAGTTTTGTAATTCTGTTCGATTTTGTAGTTTTAATAAAAATTCAAATTGAATTAGATGAAAAAGTAGAAAGAAGTATTATAGAATCACTAACATCGCATACATGAAGAACGCAAACAAGTCGTGATGGAATTTCAGGGTAATCTATTACACCCTATTGGTAAAACATGTTTTTATATAATGATTAATAAATATGTTGAAATTAAAAATTCATTAATCATTTTACAAGAGATTTATAATTTTTCTTTTTCTGCAATGAAATATATTTGGTATGTAATTTTAACTATTTATTTTATTACTTGTAGTTTATATTGTTACTTGTTTATATAAAATATGTTTATATAAATTATGGCAAGCTATTAAATAACTATTGAATATTTAACATTCATATAGTTTAAACAAGTCACACTTTAGGTAATTTTAGCATTTTTGTTATTACATAAGTACAAAATATTTTACTATACATAAATTGTACATAGTTGTATAACAAAAACATTCGTTAGGAATACATTATGCTACCAAAATATGTTTCCGAGGGTCATCCAAAACTAAGTGCCTTGACAACATTAGTGCTTTATTGATTCGGATGCTCCTCTGAACTACCCTGATTTGCATTAATCAAATAACAAACGTTGAATATAAAACTAAATGGTATCTAATACAAATTGTATATTGATTAAATCTTTATTTCTTTATTAACAAATATAATTATTTAATAAAATAAATAACAACATTCATAACAACATATCTTAAATAACTATTGCAACAAATAATATGTACAATTAATAAATAAAAGGAAAATAATTATTATAATTATTCGTGAATAACTCTTCATATCAAATGTCACTTTTATGAATTAGTTATATTATCATTCTATACATTAATAGAATAGAAATAATATGTTTTACATTAATGAATGTAAATATGAATTGCATCCTTTTTTTTCTCGTAACGATAGTATACTATATGATAATGAATGTAAATATGAATTGTATTCTTCTGTTCTCTGTCATTTCATCATTTCTCTGTAATTTTATAATTTCTCCATGATCACGTCAATCTCTGTCTCTAATTGTGCACAATCTTTACTAGGTTTATTTTTAATCATTTATTTTTTTTCTAATATATCTCTGTATTTTCTATATTTGTATCACACTGATATATAAATATATTAATGTCACCCTTATATCGCTCTTTGTATATATACATACATACATACATATATATATATATATATATATATATATATATATATATGAATATTTATATTTATGACTTAATTGTACCTTCCTTATAATATCATGCTAATGATGTATGATGCATGATCCATGATTTTATCATATACGCATTAACATAATGTTGATTTAATTGTAAACCAATAATATTCCAAGGTATATTTATATATTTCGTATCCAAACAAAGAAATAAATAAATATTAATCAAACCTCCATATCAATATACGATGATGTGCTTGTAATCAACAAGCTCTTATACTTTAATTGTGAATCTTATTTATAGATCAACTATTATTAAATACAAACCTGTTTTAGTTTTGCTCTTATCTTTTTATGGAATAGGGGTAGCGATTCTCCTACTCTCTTCGCCTGACATACATAAATTACAAGGATATCTTAAATATTCATATTTGCTCATATAATACATATGCGTACATTAACATTCTTTTAAGATAATTAACTATCTTGTTTAATTATTAGTTTGAATACATGATAAGTAGTCTTTAATATCATGTCATACCTATATGATGTGTATGCATTTATATCTAGTATGTATTTGCATAACAATTTAAAATCAAACTAATTATTATTAATTAATAAACTCGCTTAATTTGAGTTTATTAATATGTTAAACTCATGAACTATATATATATATGTATGTATTTATTTATTTATAAAGTCCATTTACATTTGCCATAATATGTGATTGTTTGAAGATAAATTTAAACTTTAAAATGATGTGCATCTTTTCTTGATTCAGTCCCTTAGGGTGATACTTTAACTCTACAACTTTAAATAATATTACCTGCTGAGTTATTTGGTTAATCATTACACACATATTAGGGTTATATGTTGACATTCCAAAAAAAATCTCAATACAATAAATAAACACAAACATGAGGTTGTTGTTCCCATTTTTCATTAATATCACATACAAACATATATGTATTCACTAGTTAGGTGTTAAGTTTATGTGATTCTTGATACTTGTGTGTTAGCTAAGCAGCAAAATTTATAATTCCCTTAATAATTCATGCATGCCAATTTCCATGACTAATTCATGACAATAATACATTCAACATCTAATATACATACACTAATTTTACCAGTTTAATTAATAAGTTTGACTTCTTAACCTAGTTTCCAAGTTTTCCTTAATATATTTATAATTATTACATATCATTTGGTTTAATCCCAAAAATGTATTATGCATGAATTATTTATGCGCAGGTGCTATTCCTACTCATCACTTTTACTTAGTATAATGAAGTTTTAATTCGATTCCATGTGTAAATGCATCTCATAATTATTGACAAATATAGCTAATATTCTTAGGTTTACTATACAGATCATTATATTCATGAATAAGTGAAAAATTCCACCTAATTCCAAATAGCAATTACACTCAATACCAAGTATGTTCTACACCATTATAGAGAATGAATCAGCCGCTAATTCACATGCATAAAAATTTGAAAGGATTAAATGTAATTTATAATTATAGCTCATTTGGTCCTTTAGTTTTTCATGCACCTTACTAGTTCCAAAGTCAATAATAATCTACATGGTTAAGATAACAACTATATCACACAATACTTGTCACTTAAGACTTGAAAAAGGGAGCTAACAAGTCCACCTATGTAAATTAGTTATATATGTGCATACATTTTTCATGCGCCAGTTCTAGCCTTAACAACCACAATAATCGTGAACTCTCTTTCCATTCAATCTGTTACATCCCACATGCATCTGGTGTACCTTTGACTTTATGTATTCTAATACACACCTCCTCTAAATCTGATGTAATAATCACTATGCAAGTATCAATGCCATTTTGAAAGTTCAATAATTCAGGGATTAATCATGCAACCAGGTGATTTTCAAGATTCAATTAATGCACATGATTCTCTCTCTAGCTTGATTTGATTCTTTTAGTATAATGGTAGATAAGAATGGTGCATAAACACCTCATGCATAAATATTTACATATTTACAAGCAATTATTCTGATATAAGGTAGTCATCACTTCATAACAATAAATTATGAATATGTTATATGATCTTATAATATACGTTATCCCAAGTTAGAATTGATTACCAACTATAATAACTATTTAAAAATAAACTTAATAACTCTTATTTATACAATCATCACTTTAAACTAATTCATCAATTTATGCCTAGGTTGAAGCTCATTTATAAGTAGAGCACTTAATTCAATTATGGAAATTAGTTGTGCATGAATACATTCTTATGCAAGCACTATAATGTATAATAACAAATGCAAGCATAAAATGGTCATTATATTCATCATGGGCATCAATAAATACATTATGCCAACTACGCAATGGTTAACTCAGTCCCTCTATCATCCTCATAATTTAATTAATCTTAACCTTTCTTATAGCCAGTATATAACTCACAAGGAATAATCAAACATTTCATATACCAGTTATAAGGAATGTATGAGTATGCTTTATAAGCCCAGTGTTAAGAGTAATTCATGCGAGCCATCCTTTTCTAGATAAACTATTATAAAATTCAAGTGTTTACTTAAAACATAACCAATTACATCTCTTAATAAGTGATTAATACACACATATAAATGCAGGAGCTGATATAAGGGTTATAGTTCAAAATTTAAGATTTCTATCCCACGTAAACATCTAACCATCATACAGCTAATTTAACAGCTATAACCAAATAAGTGAACTTAATCAAGTCCTCAATAATTAGCTTTACATCATAATTTAAGAAGCTGCCACATAAGACTTAAGCATGGTTATGAGAAGGGCTTTAACCACGACCCAGATTGAGGCTTGCAATAGATGGCACTAGGGGTCCACTTAGAGTGAAAGTGCAATCTTCTTGAGGGGCTACCTTGAGGAATGAAATGGACTCAAAAGAGTCATAAGATGGAGTCACCATTGGATGATTTTAGATTTGGTTTAATCGATCCATAGCATGAGTGCAAAGTCAAACCCTTCAGAGATGGGTTCGAGTGATGAAGATCTATTTTCTCAAAGTTTCCAAATTCAATTTTATCATTTTAGTTGAATTAACTATCCTAGGTAGGAGAACATTCATATATAAGAAATAAGCACACAACATGATGTAGTCTGACAATAATCATAGCAAATGAAAACATGATAAATATAATATAACAATCATAATGGATGAAATATGACATATGCATGGCATATGAGATGACTTGACATATGCATAACATGTGAGAGATGATATGACATAAGCATGATATGTGAGATGACATGACATATGCATGACATGTCATAAGCATGACATGTGAGATGACATGATATAGGCATGATATGTAAGAGATGATATGATATAAACATGACAGATGAGATGATATGACATATGCATTACATGTGAGAGATAATATGACATAAGCATGATATATGAGATGACATGGTATAGACATGATATGATGTAAGCATGACATGAGAGATGATATGATATAAGCATGACATGTAAGATGATATGATTTAAGCATGACATATGAGATAACATGATATAGTATAAGCATGACATATGAGATGACATAACACAGACATGACATATGAGAGATGACATGATATAAGCATGACATATAAGATGACATGATATAAGCATGATATGGTCTATTATACATCATATGGTAATGATAAAATAAGCATAGAAGCATAATAGGGTATAGCAGCGTGAATAAAAATTAAAATAATGGCTCGGAGAAAGGGATAGAAAGAGATGAGGGGATACATGATGAAATAAGGATAAATTATACATGTTGGAAAAAATTAATAAAGTAGAGACTTATTCTATTATAAAGGATTTTCAATGATACAACAAATTTGAGATATATGGCAATATCTCCTCCACTTAAGAAAATGACCTTGGGCAGTATGAGCCAAAATGCATGAATGAAAAATACAAACAAATGATGTTAAGCAATAAAAAGAATGTTGGGATACAGTTGATCAATTCAATGCCATATGAAAGCATGAATTAAGGATCAAATCCTGGGAATATGTCAGTAACATTTATGAAATAAGGAATTAACACGAGTCAGATCATGAAAATAAATTGATTTTAAGCAATATCATTCATAAACATAACTTGTTTAATCAATTTTGAGGCTAAAATCAATGAAATTAGAATGATTTATGATGAATCCATATCATTAGAAACACTATAAGATCATAAATGTTATTAGAAACTTCAAAGAAATCAAAAATCAAAATAAAAATGATTAAAATGATCGAATTTCTATTAACTCAAAGTATTGTATGCATCGCATCAATGCATACATGCATCACACATAATAAAAATGAGGATATATGCCATACAAAGTGATACGTATATCATATTAAGTGAAATATAAACCACATGTGCTGCATAGAATAGTATATGCGTCGCATGAAGTTGTTCACCAGGAGAGGAAAATCATGTTTTCCAGCCAAAATTATAAATGTAAATTGATTATTTGACTATCATAGACCATTTGAGTCATTAGCAAGCCATAAATGCTATCGTGACATTCGAAAACAAGAAAAATCACAAGCAAAACCCACTAAATCAATGAAAATCAAAGTGAAAAAGGGAAAAGTGAAAGGAAAATCAACTTACCAATGCTTAACATAGCTTAATCTTCAATTTCTAGATATGATTAGAGTTTGATTATGGTTAATTAGTTTTTAATTACCTAATTAAGAGCTTAATTAAATGACATTAGATTTTAGCAGAGTTTTATCTTAGAATTTATCATTCGGGAGAGCCCCAAATGCTAATACCTAATGGGTATTTATAAAATCGAAGAGGTAAGAAGCTAAAATGCCTTAACAATGTGGGAAAAAGTGAGATTTTTAACTTTATATGCTATATGAAGTGTTATATGTGGCGCATGAAGTTGAAAAATCAAATTTATGCTACACATAAAGTACTTCATGCCACGCATGAAGTTGAAAAATCACTTCATGTATCGACTTACACAAGTAGTAAACTAGATGTCTCGCATATCCAAATGATTCATAAGGCTATGAAATATATGTGTGCAACTTGATTTTAATAACGGGAACCTATGTCAATTTGTATAGAGAAGGGAGCAAGTTCATAGCACGCATGCATAAAAAGGCCAACTTCATGTGTCATCTTATACGAGATAAAAACTAGATATACCATATGATCGAATGGTTGGTGGTATTACAGATAGTATGTATGTAACTCAGATTAAAAAATGGAGTATTGCACTAAGCTGTACTGAGGAAAATCTAAAAATGCATGTGCGTGAATGAAAATCTAAGGTCAATAATGGTATTAATTCAATTGCCAACATCCTCATATATATGTCATACATTTATGCATTATTAATATATCTAAACAAGAGCACAAGCATTAATAATAGCCACATGTCTATTGTTTCACTCCCTTACCAGGTTTTAAATAAAGATGAAGTTAAGCTTTTCTAACAGTACCTCTTGTTCAAAGAAAATAAACCATGCTTTGCCTTGTTTCACACAAGCTATCCATAGAAGGGAAAACCTCAATGGTGTTTTGGACAATTATGGCTGTTATTCCTTTATTTTCTTAAGAATTAATCAATAATCCATTCCCATCACCTCATGCTAAGCCAAGGAGGTTACTTAGCTTAAATAGTAAATTTTAGCAATATATGATATAATTTCCACTATAGCTTAAAAGGCTTTAATCTTACACTAATATGTTAACACATTTATTTCCTATATTTTTCAAATTAGTATATACGAGCTAAAATGTCCATCACTTTGTATCAGAAATAATTATAATTATAATTATAATTAACAATTATATATTTAAAAAATTGATTCAAAGTTTAAATAGATAAAATTGAAACTTAATTGTTATTAATCATAATAATTTTCTTTGCCAATAATAATAATCTGAGGAAATGCTTCTTCAAGTAAGTAACTTGATTATCCTTGTAATTGATTCTATTTCTCTTTACTTTGCTATTATTCTCTCTAAGTTTCTTTTACAGCCCTAATTGTTTAATTTGTAATTTTCTTTGATGAGAGTTAATGCTTAGGCATTATTATTGTAATTGAGAGTTAAATCTTGTGAGATTCATTGTTGTTGTAAAAGTTTGAGCATGAGTCTTGAAAACACTAAGGTTTGAATCTTAGGAGAATGGATATAGGCAAGTTGAAGTGTCAAACCACTATAACTCTTGTGTTGCCTATTTGGGATTTCAATTGGTATTAGAGCTTCATGCTTATTTATGCTAGAACTCACCTTCTAAAGCTAAAGATTGAATAGATACTCAAGGGATTGAAAGTCAATCTTACATAAGATCACCCTTCTTTGATGGAACTGATTACACTTATTGGAAGCATAAAATGAAAGTCTTTCTTGAAAGTGATGGAGTAGACTTGTCCAATTTAATTGAGAATTATTACACTCCTCCAACTATCACTGGTGAAGGCATTACAACTTTGAAGCCTAAAGCTACTTAGACTAGAGAAGAGTTCAAGGTTAATGCTAAAAACAAGAAAACTATGAATATGCTCTACTATGTAATAAGTCATGAAGAGTATGGTCATATTTCTTACTGTGTGATGGCTAAGCAAGTCTGGGATGCCTTGGAAACATACCATGAGGGAACTAACCAAGTCCAAACAAAGAAGGTATAACTATTGACTCATCAATATGCAGGCAATTGGTTCATAATTATTATAAATGGGCTCATGAAATTAGGAAAGGTCTACCATAAGGAAGACATCAACAACAAAATTCTAAGAGTCGTACCTAAAAAGGATTGGGAAGCTAGAGTCACTTTAATCAAAGAAGCAAATGATTTATCAATCTTGTCAACCAATGTTCTTCTTGGGAAACTCCTCACACATGCAATTACGCTCAAGCAAGGAGTTGAAGAAGATAAAAGGAGAGGAATAGCATTAAAAGCCTCTAAAGAAGAAGAAGTGGAATCTATAAGTGAATATGACATTGATGATGAAGTGGCCCTTGTCACACCCATATCAGGTGCGACATGCTCGCGTAGCATGATTAATAACCTCCTAAGAAAGGAAATCATTAATTACACTACAAGGGAAGCATTAAATTTTTTTACTATCTAATATTTATTTAATTGTCTTTACATTTATTATCTTTGCATATATGCTTGAGTACTTTGGCAATCTATAAACATTAATTACATTTCATACATATTTTAATATTCACCATCCATACATGTTTATGTTATTATACATCATTATCATATTCATAACGGCGAGTTATAGCAATTTCATATAAGTATAAATTGTAAACACACCACAATAAGTATTACTGCCAAATGAGTAATGAAATATGCTATATAATGAGAAACAACATCTCAGAGTACGTTATGAAAGTCCAGACTGCATTTAGGATAGGGCTTTACGAAAGACTCGACCTTAGCCAACTGTAGATCAACTATCCTTGTCGCTCCCTGATTAAACTAGGTCTTGCGTTCATCAAATGATAAACGCTGAGTATATAACTCAGTGGTGCTATGAAAATGAACAAATGACATTAACACGTATGAAAAATAGTATCAACGTCAAATCATAGTAATTGATAATAAGCAGTGCAATTGTATCATATAATGCCATTTTCTATCACTCGTTAGCTAATAAAAGCAACGTATATTGCATATAGTAATATTCATAAATTACTATTCATGAGTTACTATTCATGAGTTACTATTCACAAGTTATTTTTCACCATGTATCTGCAGACAATCATTAACTTCTGTATTTATGATATATGTAAATGATAATGTATGTCTATGAGTGATCGAGCATCAAATTGTCATGTTTTATGCCCACAACGCACCCATTTTAGCACTATTTATTTATTAGAACAGTTGACTTGCGTACATTTCATATTTTACAGGTCAAAAATGATGAGTTTTGGGAAACGTGCTTAAATGAGAGTTTTAGAGCTTATTTGGATTTATGATATATGTAAATAATAATGTATGTCTGTGAGTGATCGAGCGTCAAATTGTCATGTTTTATGCCCACAACGCACCCATTTTAGCACTATTTTTTTAGTAGAATAGTTGACTTACATACATTTCATATTTTATAGGTAAAAAATGATGAGTTTTGGGAAACGTGCTTAAATAAGAGTTTTTAGAGCTTATTTGGATTTTAGAGTCTCGGGACACCACTTGCGGGCATAAGATGGGGCGAAATGACCTGTCAGTAGTGCGTTTTGGGAAGAAGAGGTTGAGTCAAAATCAAACACTTGCAAGCTGGAAGTTGACGCCACTTACGGGCATAAGGGACACCAAAATGATGACTTCTAGATAGTTTTGGTGTTTGGACAAGGATGAGTTTTACTTACAATTAATCTCCTTAAGCTGGACGAAAAAGTGACTGGGAATGCTTCAAACTCTTTTATCTGAAGATTAGGATTAGTAATTATTTATTTTCATTAGTTTAATTATTATTTTACCTTCTATAAATAGGAGTATGCTCCTATGAAGGGACTCTCTCTGGTTCCTATTCAGCTAGTCTTAGTTTTGTTTGCTACATTCGTTCCTTTTATTTTAATTCCAGTTTTTATTTTCTTTATTTTTTCTTTTATGTTTAAGATGATTTCGCCCATGATGCTAGGCTAGGTGATTTGTTTCCTCCCAATTAGAAGTAATTCGAGTTATTCATTAAATGATTATATGAGATCTAAATGATCTTAATTCCATTGGCAAAGCACTATTATCTCTAATTTTGAGTCGCATAGAACCATTGTTGTTCCTAGTGCATGTAAATAAGGCCTGTTGCATGTTTCTAAGTTCTAGCATATAGCTAAGTGGGTTATTTGATACGAAAAAGTCACTTGACTTGTTGGAGTGGTAAAGCAGGATGCTATCCTAGTTGCGATCTGTGGTAGTACTTCTGTGGGTTAGAGGATCTAGTTTGAATACTAGGGATGCTGGGTCGCAACTGTTAACTAGAGTCGGGTCTTCCTAATTCTTCATGCAATTTTAGGATGACTTAGTGAGAATCTATTTCCACCTTGTCTATCCTGGGATTAGAGGTGTTTCATAGAGCTTGTTTCATGGCGTCTTACAAAGTAAGGGAAGATTGGGGCGTGCGAGACTTGCTCGGCAAACTATAACTGGCTTGGTGCCATTATTGCCTTTGGACTATTATTGAATCTGTGATCATATTAATTAATGAATACTTGATGCTTTCGGTTGGGAGAATTACTTTTTATTGATTTTTCTCAAATTTATTTTATTTTGTTTCTTCGTTTATCTCAATTACTTTCTGATTCATTTAGTTTATTTTTAAACGTAAAGAATTAAGTGAGTTGAAGCCATCTCTGTGGGATTCGACCCTTACTTCCACTGCTACAAAATATAATTCCAATGTGAGGCTAAGTAAGGAATTAATTTGACGGAAGCGACACCCGATCAGTGAGAATGCAACCATGTTGTGCACTCTCCCTAACTCTTTATAACATTTTATCACATTTTGTAACATTACGTAATTCCTTTTCCATACTGGGTCCCTCTAGGTACCGGTACTCATCTCTCAAAGGAGGCCATTTATCAATATAACTGTAGGGTTCTATGAACCTCATCTCCCATAGGAGAGCCATTGTATCTGTGTGATTCCTTGAAGGAATCCATTAACTCTGTGACCCAGTACATTTCTTTTTCTGTAACATCTCTTTTCCTTTCTTTTATCCACCTTATACCTTGTCTGTAATGTCATGAACATCTTTGCATGCTTAAATGTATGGATGTTTCATGACATGATGCATAAATGATGCATAAATGATCATATTGTACCATTCATAACATAAACTCATTACTTTGCTATCCCAAGCAATCAAATGAATTATATCATTTAAGGACCCTATACGGGTTCATAACAGGAATAACATAAACATTTAAACATATGACCATCAGTTCAAGACCTTAGATAAGGTCATGAAAAGGAAAGCACAAACCTGCTATCACTTTACCCTTATCGATACCTGAAGGGGAAGTATGCACTTCGTGAGTTGAACCTATAACATTTCATTTTACATTCATTTAGTAAAGTTATTCATATATTGGACTTGACTTATTTTCATTTAAGAGAACATAATCATTCAAGTACCATTCCATATTTCACAACCAAAGGATAAATGTATACATTAGTCACAATCTGTATGAATAATAAATATGTCTTAGTATACTATAGATACCTAAGCGGTATTTATTTTCTTTTCTACTTTAAGTGTATAACATTACGTTTCACTACCGTGAACATGTTATGTAAGTTACTATTCATTTGGTCGAGGGTACTATTTATATGGTAAATTACTATTCATATGGTCACTTCCATTTGGAATGTACTTAGGGGTATAAGATCATGCAGTTAAGAATTATAAATAATTTTATATGATAAATCACTTAGGTGCTTAAGTATGCATGCATTGGAAGTTGGAGCACATTCTGACTGTTAGGAGTAGTTTGTATTGTCCAAGCCTTTTGACTAAGTAAATGGCCTCCAAATTAAATGATTCTTGATTCATTAGAAACTAAACTCAGAGATCTTTCTAATGATATATTATATGCAAATTGTAGACTTCATTAAAGGGTTAAAAATGTAAAAGGCCGAATGCCTTAGTAATCTACCTAATGCCATCTGAAGCTCATGCGTACTAAGGGTGTAAAATGACGTGAATTATTTGACCACCCAAATGAATTCAGAATCTTATGAGGTTTGATTCATTGAAAACTAGACTCAATAATATTTAATTTGAGTACTTACACAAAATTTTTGGACAACAATGACACCTTAAAAAGTCAATTCTAAATTGAGTCAAGACTTTTGCCGAGGTAAAAATATGGGTTTGTATACTTGCGGTTCCCCTTCATTTTTCATGCAACCAAATGCCAATTTCTTCATTCTAATACCATATTCCATCTTAAATTCATGAATTCTTATAATTTATCTACTCATACTAAATTTTAGGGGTCAAATACGAAAAATGACAATTTTGGGCAGCAACTTTTTAAATCCTTTCTTGTTTTATACTACTTCATTTCTCATGCATGTTTGACATTCTAATTCACTTCCATTTGCATTCAAATTACACAATCAATATCCCAACACATAATTTAAGCATGTCATTCAGAAAAATCAAGCCAAAACACAATGTTTTCCCTTTATAATACAAGGAAGTCATGCTTCAAAAATAAGGCAGCAAGCATCCCATTCCACATCACTTCTCTTCTTCCACCTTCCTTCACCCTTTTCATATCTTTTAATACATTTCATCACCTCATATTCATAATTCACACATAGCACAATCAATTAAGAGTCAAGTACATCATACACAAGCTAGGGTTTACACAAAAATTCAAACACATACATAACTTCATATCAGGTGTGTCACACCCAGCACACCGGGAGTAACATGCTCCCGTAGGATATACAAGGATTTCCCCTTCGAGAAAGCCATTATACATCCTACAAGGGATACACGAACATAAAAAAAAAACATCATGCATGTGACATTTATAAGCAGGAGAAAGCAGGTAAAATAACTACAAGCATGACACGCCATCTATGATATAATTTTTACATTACTGTCTACAAAATAATTTAAATGATTAATTACACAGATTACATAACTATTAAGCTACGTCTTTGTCTCCATAGAAGCTCGCTGAATGGCTGCCTTGAAATCCATGCTCATCACTCTGCTATCAACCTGCGTCCATCAAACAACGAACGCTGAGTATATCACTCAGTAGTGCATTAACTTAAAAAAAAATAAACATAGGGAAATGACACTATACGCAAACCTCATTACCC
>CANYBF010274015.1:0-11318 GCA_948192965.1 Dalechampia spathulata
TTATGCTTTCTTTACGCTTTCCTTTACGCTTTCATAACATGTGATATGCTTTCCTGTATGCCTTATGCCATGAAAAATACTCTAAATAAACTTGAACCTTAAGTGTGTGCTAGGAGCTTTCATTAAACTTAAACAAACGAGCATATCAAGATGGAATACAAATAGATTTGAAAATCCCGAACCCACACTCTGACGAAACTAAGGTCGTTTTCAACTCTGGAAAACCTAAGTTTTATTTCCTAGTTTTCAAGTTAATTCAATTGGATTAATAGAAACAAACTAGGTGGCGACTCCACATCCACACTCTGCTTTCTCAAAAGGTAAAACCTAAAAACGGAAACGGACGGCCGCTCACAACGTTGTCTCCAAAAGTAACATCACCTCCTACATATTTCTCAAGATGGGAGAAAAGACTTGCATTCCAAGTCATATGCTTTGAGCATCCAATGCTTTCAAAACTAGCATGTGCAAGTCTTCTATACCACAACCAATAATCCTCACTTATAGAAACAAGACACTTTACATTTTTATTAGAAATAGAATCTAAATCAATCATATAAATATTTTCTATTCTTTCTCCTTGAAAGCCTAGCTTATTATCACTTATCCTATATACGAGACAACCTTTAGGATCAAAAACTACCTTAAAACCATTATCACATAATTGACTAATACTAAGCAAATTATTCGCATGCTGTAACTTTGAGTTTTCTTTAAATCGGCTTGATATAGATCCTTGACTTAGATCCCAGTTTGCATACATGCATTTTAGCCTCTCATAAGTGCTTTGGACATGTAGAGTATGTTATATTTTGCCTGTGGAAGGTGAAGCACATAACATGTATTTTCTGATATACGAAGCACATAGCACTATATATTGCGCATGTTTAGAAAATATACGCATGGTGCGTGGCCTTTTTTCCATGCAAATCTAATATACTTCATATGTCACCATGCATTTATGGTATGTTTGATGCTTATTGGGCATGGGACGCACATCCCTATGTGCCCATATTAAGCAGCATACATAGGTAATTTTCATCACATGTTGAGCATATACTACTACATGCTATGCATGTAGCCTTTTTCTAGGATATATGTTATGCATATAGCACTACATGCTGCACACATCTAATGTAATTTCATAGAATACTACATCGTTTGTTTGCTTTTGGTAACTTGTAACACTCACCTATAACTATGAGCCATATATTTATGGGAAAAAAGGCCAAAAATTTAAGAATTGAACCCAAACTTTGCTAATTTCATTTCTCACTTAATTAAGAAATTAATTAAGTTTTTAATTATGATTAAAGACTAATTAATCTTAATTAAATCCCTTATCACATTTTGAAGTCAAGATTTGGAAGTTAATCTTTGGTGAGTATGGAATACCTCTTTTGTCTCTTATTTCTCTTTTATTTCTTTGTGGGTTTTTGATTTTTGCTTGATATTTCATTAATTGGCTTCAATCATGAATGTTATAATAGCATTCATAGCTTTCCTGTAACTAGAATGATCTATAATAGTCATATATTCATCTGGATTTGTAATTGATTTGTATTTTTGCTTAAAAATATGATTTCTTTCTATTTTTGCATGTTACATGTGGCGCATATCATAGTAATATGATGCATATAGCCTATGTGCTACATATATTATGCTATATGCAATGCATATAACTATTTAATTTTCATGTTTTTCATGATTTTCACTTGATTTCAGTTGTTTTTTTATTCATATTGAAGTTTTTAGTAGCATTAATGGTTTTATAGTAACCTTAATGATATAAATTCATCACACATTGATCCAACATGGTTAATTTTGGCTTTAAAATTAATTTTCAAGTTAAATGCTTATTTAATTTATTAATTATTGCAATTAATTTGATTGGCTTGGATTGGATGTGTTTACCATCTCTAATTGACACTTAAATGATGTTAAAGTCGTCTAATTTCATTATGCCATGATCAATTTGTGTTGATTTTGCCATTAAATCAATTAATTCTCTTATTTTCTTAATTAAATGTCATTTTAGTTGTGTTTAATGTTATCATTTGACATGATTTGCTTAATTAGATATTGTTTCATTTCCAAGTGATGCTACATGTGATCTTAGAATCTTCCAATTATGCTTCGAATCAATTTTGCTTAAAATTTATTATTTTTCATGATTTTCATGATTTGACTCATGTTTATTCTAGTGTTTTCATGAGTGTTGCCATTATATTAATTGAACTTTAGCCCTTGATTCATGATTTCACATGGCATCAAATTGATCATTTATGTCCTACATCTTGCTCATTGCCTAACATTATTTCATTTGTTATATTTTCCATTCGTACATTTTAGCTCGTGCTGTCTGAGATCATTTTTTTCAAGTGGAGGACATGTTGCTTAACGTCACAGATTTTTGTATCATTGAAGATCTTTTGTAATAGAATAAGCCTTAATTTTATTAGTTTCCCTAGTATGTATGATTTAACTTTATTTCATCATGTATCCCTTATCTCTCTCGATCCCTTTCTCCAGGCCATTATTAATTATCATTCATGCTGCTATGCTCATTTTATCATTGCTATATGATGTATGCTATGCCATGTCATCTTTCATATGTCATGCTTATGTCATATCCTCCTTTCACATATCATATTTATGCCATGTTATTCTTTCACATGTCATGCCTATACCATGCCATCTTTCACATATTATGTCTATGTTGTGTCATTTTTCACATATTATATCTATGCCATATCATCTTCCACATGTCATGTCTATGCCATGTTATCTTTCATATGTCATGCTTATGCTATCTCATCATTCACATGTCATGCCCAAGCCATGTCATTTCTCACATATCATGCCTATATCATGTCATCTCCACATGTCATGCATATGTCATGTTTCATTCATTATGACAGCCATATCATGATGTCATGTCATAATTACCATATCATACTTACCATGCTATAGCTGCTATGATTGCTGCCATACTATAATGCATTGTGTGCTTATTTTATGCTTATGACTGCTTGCTTGCCTAGGATAATTAACTCAACTAAAATGGTAAAATAAAACTTGAAACTGTAAGGGAAAGATCTTCACCACCTAAACCCATCTCTAAAGGGTTTGACTTAGCACTCATGCTATGGATTGGTTGAACTAAATCTGAAACCATCTAATGGTAACTCTATCTTGTGACTCTTTCGAGTCCATCTCATTCCTCGAGGTAGCCCCTTAAAAATATTGCATTTTCCTTCCAAGCGAGCCCCCGATCCGTGCATTGCAAGCCTTTCTTTGGGTCATGGTGAAGCCCCACCCACACTAATAGCTAACATTGGAACATGTTTACTTCTTCTTAATTCCTTTTCATTTAGAATTGGAAATCTTATTAGAAGGATCTTAAGTGGAATATAGCATTTGATACCCTTGCATAATGACCCTTTCAGTAGGCATTCCTAACTATAAGATCGTGAAATACTCATATTTCAAGTTTACAAAATGATACAAAGGAATAAATAATATTGATTTACCAAAAATGCTTCTAGATATATAGATATACTTTTATCTATTGCTTGACTAGTTGCATCATCAATGAACCATCCAAAGCTAATAGTAGTTTTTTTTCTTTTATTTTTAGACTTTGATTTATGTATTGCATTTCATGTTTGTGATGTTACTACTATGGAATATGTAGCTTGAGAAGATGTATGGCTATCTTATGAGAAAGCTTCATGTGTCTAATAAACATGAAATGAACATCAATTTATAAAATCAAATTTTTAAAAATAAATAAATCAATGTTATGATAAATTAAATATAGGAAAGAAAGAAGAAACATGAATGAAATATTAAACATAGTTGCCTATGTTAGGTTGAGCTTGAGAAGTAGCTTGACAACCACTTTGAGAAGTAGCTTGAGAAGTAGTTTGAGGACTAGCCTGAGAAGTAATATAAGATTTAAAAGATAAGAAAATTTCATTTATGATATTATGAAATACTAAAAAAGAAGAAGAAACATGAATGAAATATTAAACCCGGTCTCTTATATTAGGTTGAACGTGAGAAGCAGCTTCATAACCACTTTGAAATGTAGCCTAAGAAGCATTTTGATAAGCAGTTTGAGGACAAACTTGAGAAGTAACATAATATTTAAAAGATAAGCAAATTTCATTTATGATATTATGAAATACCAAAAACAAAGAACAAACATGAATAAATATTGAACCTGGTTGCTTATGTCAGGTTGAGCATGAAAAGTAACTTCATGACTACTTTGAGGAGTAGTTTGAGAAGCACTTTAATGAGTAGTTTGAGAACCAACCTAAGGTGCAACATGAGATTTAAAAGACAAGAAAATTTAATCTATGGTATTATGAAATACTAAACATTTTAAAAACAAAAGCAATTTAAATATTTAACTTGGTTTATCATATTTCGACATCTTGATCTTTTATGTAATTCTTGATTATATAATCTACATTGTTGTTTTTTTACCTTTTCTTAAAAGCTTGTTTGAATTGTATAATTTTCTTTATTCATTTTAAACTCTAACCCTTTGCATATAAGGTTTGCCAAACAATTTAGGAGCAAGAGGAGGTTTAATTAGTTTATAATCTTCACATCTCATGAATCTTACTTAGAACTAGATGTATTGGATACTTGTAACTTACTATTTAATTTGACTTATGGTACCATTTAGACATTAATGAAGGTGGATCATTTTCTAAGTTATATAAAATATAAATTGCACATGCACATGGAATTCCAATGAGGTCTTACATTCAACATCCACATATGTTTTTATCCAAGATAGTCATGTACTTATCATTTCCTTCTCTTATGTGCCTAACATCCCCATTAAATACCACCTTACACCTTACAACATAGTCTTTATTATCTTGAAATATAACTAGAGATGATAGAGGCCATTCCATTATCCACTTATCAATTACATTCTTGTTATCTTTGATCTTATTCATGACTTGAAGCTTAATTTTCTTTAACATGCTTATAATGGGATTTTGTTTAGCATATAAGATCTAATAGTTGAAGCATTCAAATATGTTGTTATCTACCAAATTGGATTTTGACCTGTTACTAAAATAGGTCCTATATAAAGTATGGGGAGGATATTTCAATAGAACTTTAGTAATTCAATAAATAGAAAATTTATCAAGCCTTATTTTTCAAAAAAAAAACCATAAGAATATAAAATAACATTAGTGAAGTCAAAGTTAAATAATGTTTAAAAAAAGAAATCATAATGTAATTTACATGAAAATGTAAAACCTTATGCATATTAGAAATCATAATTAGTGTAACATCATCTCCCAACTTACGTTCTTATTTTAGCCAACATATAAACCATTTCCAACTATCCTTTATTTCTTTCTCCATAAAAACCCATGCAATTGGCACCATTTGTGAGCCATCATCCTTCCTAATAGTAGTGGGAAGTTATCTTTTACAAACACTCTTAAAAAAGTATCCATTAATACCAATTATAAGTGTACAATTTATAAATATATAAAAATGAAAATTCTCTTATGCACCTTCTTGCCCTCTTTTAGTGCTTATTTACATAATTGAATTTTAGCTTTTATACCAGAATTTTAATTCTTTAAAGCCATTGCATATGCTTTTAAATATCCAAACTCCACCTTTAATGAACATTCAAGTTCTTGAATTATCAATCTTTTTGCTCTTTTGCACTTATGTTCACTGACATTAGTGTTAAGAAAATTTTTACTCATCCTTCATCTTCACTATAGTAAATTTATGTTCTTTATAAATTTTTTCTTTAAAGCATTTTACCAAAAGCTTTGCACTTGCACTGGGAATGTTATAATGCTTATAACAATGATGCTCTAAATTAAAAGTCTTCATAGATAATCTTAGATTTTCCCATCTTTTGAAATAAATAATAAAAAGGACATCCTTCTTTATTTATGCATCTAACTCTAATCCTACTTGGTTCATTTGGATTGAGCTTTAATTTAACCCTAGTTGCAACTTTATATTTAACAATTGCTTCTTTTGCCTTTAGTGTATTTTGAAAAGTCATTCCATGCATGAAATGACATTCTTCATTAACATATACCACTCTCATTTAAGAAGTTCTTATATCATCATCATCTTCACTGTTACACTAAATTTCATTCTCATCATCATCATTCCTTTCCTCTTCTACACTGGCATAACATGTAGGTATGCTAGAAGTAGCACCAATTACCTCATATGCTTCTCTAACATTCTTATTATTCTCACTTTTATTCCCCATATTTATGATCTTCTGCTTCACTAACATTCTTAATAACATCATCAACTTCAATTGTATTTCCCTTATTGTAGCTTACTAATTTATTATTTAGATATTCAAGCATCAAAGTTTGAGTGTTAAAAGAAATAGGGTTATCCATATCATGATATGCATAAAAGTCAATTTCCTATACCCAACTGTTCTTGTAAATTATATTCAACACTTTCCTTATAGACTCATCATCAAGCACTAGAAATAAACCATCATTTAATTCTTTCCTAGGTGTAAGTATGAAAGTTTTTACTCATATTATGATAACTTAACATATTTTGATATCTATCTTTAATATCATTTTAACCTTTGTTATTTTGCAAAAGTATCTTAAAAATATAGAGTTATTTTCCTTTTTCTTCATGTTAAATTGGGGGATAAAATAACGACATTTAATAATTTAACCAATTATTTAAGCCAAGAAAAAGTTTAAGAGCATATTCACACTTCACTGATAACATCAAAGGTTTATTTGCACCATTGGCCTATTACAAAATATCACTATTTTTTAAGAATACTAACAAATTAGTAAATTATATCATAATAATAAAGGAAAATATCAAATAAAATGTTATGATATTTTGAAATAAAAAATCCTAATTAAATAACAAAACCATAAAAACACCTTCTATCATATAAGAACAAGAAATCATACAAAAACCTTCCATAAAAAATCATGTAACTTACAATATATTCAACCAGTTTTATAAAAGAAGAAGAGAAGAAGAAATTGATAATAAAAGCTATAAAACCTATAATACTTCATTATGATATCCAAGGTATTTTAATTCCACCTTAATGTTCCTTCAATCTTTTTCAACAAATAATTTCAATATAAATCAAATTAAAGAATGACAGATTTTAATTAGATTCTATATCAACTTAAAGAAGATTATCTATTGTTAAAAATAGAAAATAACATTACCCTCATATTCTATTTAGAATTAAAAGAAGAGAAGAAGGTATTATAAAGTTTTCATTATGTATCAATTTTACAAACATAGAAAATTATTTAAACATCTTAAACATAAAGTCTAGTGTTAATTCTACTTGAAGTGAATTATATGCCTCTTATAGTCCTCTATGAAACTATATTTAAGATGTTACAACATAGATTAGCTTTGGGAAATCAAATATTATGGATGAATAAGATGAACATACATGTGAAAAAAATAAAGAAATTATTGTCACACCCTTCACAGTGCCACATACTCCCGTAGCATGATTACCCATTTTTTATTCTAGAAAGTTGACAATCATCCTACAAGGAATATTGATCATTAACCTATTAAGACAGAGTACTTTTTTTTAAAAACTTATTTTACTTTTAAACAACTAGAATGCATATGTAATTTATTTCTTATAAAATGATATATGTAAAATTCATACTATGTATAAAGTTTATGAAAAAATATTTTAGAATATTAAACCTCACATCACATATATGTATTTAATGCCTTACTACATTACTCTATTTGCATGACTTTACTATATAGGAAAACCTTATACTGTTCCGTGTTATTGCCATCAAAGGAAACTCTGCTGAATGAGTGCCATGGGATCCATTCGTTTCCAACCGTTTGCTAAACTTGTATCCATCAAATGATGAACATTAAGTATTTCACTTAGTGGTGCTTTAATCATAAACATAAAAACTGTATTCAAACATGTGTCATATATATAATAGTTTTGGTAATTCAAATCATCATAATTATAACATCGCCATATAATCATTTAGAATATTATTTCTAAACATTTCATATTTGTTCTCTAAAATACTCATATCATAGTTAACTTATCACAATACTATACGAATTCTATTTCCATGATACACAACACCAAATTTCTTTAAATCAATAATCCTTTCAGAATTACCTGTAAGCAATGTAATCTTATAACATGTATATTCCATTAATTATCATATACAGATATCCACTATTTCATTACTGTAAAACATCCCCATATTATGTTCATATTGTATCATCATTCTAAATCACCAACTGTCTATATCACATTATAAATTTTCAGTATGAAACTGCTATCCATAATTACAAACTCGTACGTCTGTAACTAAGATCTCTGTAATATTATATCATCACATTATCAACATTAAAATGCTGAAATCATGCAACATCATTCCATCAATGGTTTTATAATAACATATATTTCTTAACATATATCTAATTCCAACCTTATTATTACTATAAAAAATTTTAAGATAATATTAAATTCTGTAGGTATTGAAAATGCCATCTTACCACTTTGATATGTATTCCTTTCATTAGCACATCATAAAATAATTAGGAATACAAATCATTATCTCTATCAACATTTAACATATAAATGGCATTAATGAATAACGTCATACTCTCGGTATAACATTTCCATTTATGAGCATAAGCTCTAATAACTATATTTCATAACTTTTGTTATGTAACTATGCCTATTGCATTAAGACTGACAATATTTGTTTATGAATGCATCTGTATCATTATCCATCATGCCATACTATACATCATTATTCAATGTACATATCTATATAAGCACGATTGTAGTGCATCCATCATTCCATCATCATGATCATTGTTACTCTTTGAGTATAAGCTCCAATCATTGTATATGAATCATTATGTAATAATGCAATGTTGTATGTATATGAATGTCATTTTACTATATACTTTCCTCTTTTTTCGGTATCATTTCATTTCATCATCTTTATGAGATTGTGACCATATTCTGCATTCTTTCTTTGTATAACATACCATATAGAAACCATCATGTTTTTGAAACATTCATATATGAACACTTATAGTGCTTTCATCATCCTATTCTCTATATTTTCATGATATATGAATGATGATGTTTGTCTATGAGAATGCATTCATGTTATGCATTCTCCCTCTTTTTTTTCTGTAACATTTCATTTCATTTCATTTTTCCTTTCACATACTGGGCTATTTCATATGTGCATATAGTATTGGGTCTTTCATTTCATGTTATTGACCTTGACTTTTCACGTATGCGCGTAATCTTGGGTTTTTGTTGATTCGACTCGGAATTGATTCCTGAAGTTAACCCCGATTTGCGTACATGCATTTTAACTTCCTTTGATGGTTCTGGACATGCAGAATATGTTATATTTTGCCTGTAGAAGGTAGAATGCATAAACAGAACACACTTAGCACATAACACTATGTGGCAAAAAAAGACGTTTGGTCGGGAGCCTTCTCGGGATCAAATCTAACGTGAGCCATATTACACAATGCCTTAGAACATAAAATGATGCTTCTTGGGCATGGGGCGCACATCCTAATGTGGTTGTAGTCGGCCCCACATGACGAGTCAAAATGCTAAGTACGTAGCATGTAGCACTACATGCTGCGCACATAGGTTATGTGTGGTGGACATAGCTTTAAAATTTTCAAATCCCACATTGAAAATTACATTTTTTGAACCTTAGCTCCTTCGCTATAAATATATCACTTGGGTTCATGAAAAATCAGTCTGGAATTAGCCAAAAAATGGCCAACCTCTACCACAATTCACTCTCAAATTAATTAAGCACTTAATTAATCAATTAGCTTAGGACTTTAGAGACCAAATAGCACTAGTTAGGTTCCTAATCACATTTGGAAGCAAGATTTTTGAAGAAAACTTACTGTGGTAAGCTAAATCTTCACTTTTCTTCCACTTTCTTTGGATTTTTGCTTGAATCTCCAATTTTTAGCTTGATTTCTTGTTGATTGGCCTCAATCATGTTTATTTATTAATTAGTCATGCGATTTTGTAATCAAAACTATATGTTTCTACCTTTAATTTTGCATTTTTGCCAAAATCCTCCATTTTCCTTCTATTTTCCAAGCTATGTACGCCACACATAAACCTATGTGTGCCATATGTAACCTATGTATGGCGCATATAGGCCTATATGCTATGCATATAAACCTTAAATTTTACAGAAAATCAAATTTTCCCTCCGTTTTTGCCCGTTTTCTCATCCTATCTAATGAATCTAGCTTCATTAGAGGCTTGTTCATGCTTCTGGTGTTCTAGATCTATCATATATTTCAAGGATCTAATTAATTTTAGCCTTAATTTAATTATTCAAGTTCAATGCTTATTTACTTGATTTGAACACACGTTCATCCTCAAAATGGAGTGCTTCCTTCATTAAACTTGTTGGAAATTATCTGTGGATCGCATTTTTACTGAAAAACTTAATTTCCTTGTAGATTTGCTCCTTACATGTGGAGCACATCATCCTATGTGCACAACACATAGCCTATATACTGTGCACATAGCACTACATGATGCGCACATTCCTTGAAAATTTTCCAAAAAATCACATTTTTCACTCGTTTTCAAGCCCAGTTTAATGATTCCAGTCATATTTGATGTTTGGCAGTAACTCAAATGTGTTGGATCTATCAAAAATTAATTACATTTAATTAATTTTGGCCTCAAAATTAATTTTTCTCGATTAAATGCTTATTTAACTCGTCTAAATGTGATTTTTGATAAGATTATATTCAAATTGGTTGAGTTGTTATCTCCAATTATTGTTATATGATGTTAACAATTCCCATTTAATTTTCCATGATTAATTAAAAATAATTTTATTTAAAATAATTTTTATTATTTAATTTTCATGATCCGGCTTATGTTAATTCACATGATTGTTGCCAAACAATTAATTGGACTTTGACTCTTGGTTCATGCTTTCATATGTGTGAGCTTTGGTTCCGTTTCCGGCTTTTCAGGTTTTTACCTTTTGAGAAAGTGGAGTGTGGAGTCGCCACCTAGTTTGTTTCTATTAATCCAATTGAAATTAACTTTGAAAACTAGGAAATAAAACTTAGGTTTTCCAGAGTTGAAAACGACCTTTGTTTCTTCAGAGTATGGGTTCGGGATTTTCAAATCTATTTGTATTCCATCTTAATATGCTCATTGTTTAAGTTTAATGAAAGTTCCTAGCATACACTTAAGGTTCAAGTTACATTAGAGT
>CANYBF010274043.1:0-13642 GCA_948192965.1 Dalechampia spathulata
AAGAAAAAGGAAAAGAAACTTAAGAAAACCGTTCTGTTTTAACCCTTAAAAAGTCATATTAAAGTCGCGTACGGCCGTACGGACATTGGTACGCCCGTACCGACTCCAAAACCCTGACAAACCCAAAAACCTGCGAGTTGTGGTATGGCCGTACCACCTCATGGTACGCCCGTATGCCCCAATTCCTACGAGCTTTCCTGACGAACCTGATTTCCTGCGAGTTGGTGTCCGGCCGTACCACCTCTTGGTACGCCCGTACGCCCTCTCCCCTGTCTCGTACGACCATACACCCAATCCGTACACCCGTACCACTCCCCAAAAATGCATAACATGCCTATTGGTAAGCCTAGCTTGCCCGTAACCTGTCCCAACACTCATCTGTATTTAACAATAACCCTATACCATACCGTACCGCACCGCAGGGGCTCCACCCCTGCACCCCCAACCCTCAACTCATGAAACTCCCCTTGATGGGCAGATGTCGTCACTCCGCTCCGTTCGCTCGTTGCGCTACACTCCACTCGCTCTCTCCGCTCCGCTCTGACATCTGCCCCTTAATCAGTATGTGAGCTATACCTAACATAACACATACCCAATTACATACACAAGCCGTCCCTCATCCAACCGAGAAGACACGCTTCCCAATAAGGTGACGACACATAATCAACCACATAGAATCATATTTAGCAACACATATACATATAAGCATAAACCATCTTCATGCACATACGTCACATACATCACATACGTCATTGAATCCTGCCATTCATCTATACATACATGCAAATCAATGCATAACTCCTAGGGTCTCTAATGTGGGTGTAACAGGTAGCTTACTTTACGTAATTGCTTCTAGACCGGATATTATGTTTACTGTGTGTATGTGTGCTAGATTTCAGTCATCTCTTAGGAAATCGCATTTGTGTGCTGTGAAACGTATTTTCAAATACTTGATTGGAACTATACATTATGGCTTGTGGTATGCTAAGAATGACTCTTTTAACTTGACTACCTATTCTGATGCTGACTTTGTTGGGAATGTGTTAGATAGGAAGAGTACCTCTTGTACTTGTCATTTCTTAGGTAATTGCTTGGTTTCTTGGTTTAGCAAGAAGTAAAATTGTGTATCATTGTCTACTGCTGAATCTAAATACATATCCGCAGGTTATTGTTGTGCTCAAGTACTTTGGATTTAACAATAATTAAGGGATTATAATGTATGTGTTTCATGCACTTCCATTAAATGTGATAACATTAGTGCTATAAATTTATCTAGGAATCCAATTCAACATTCTAGAACTAAGCACATAGATATTAGACATCATTTTCTTCGTGATAATATGCAAAAATAGAATGTTGTATTAGAATTTATTGATACAACTCATCGATTTGTAGATATTTTTACAAACCCCTAAGTGAAGAATGTTTAAACTTCATTAAATATGAGCTAGGAATGATAGATGGTTCATTTTTGAAGTAGGTGTACTTGGTGGACTTTAGAATTTTCAAGAAAATTCTTAGAACTCTTCAAAATTTTCTGATTTTTAGTCCCCGTATGGTCATACCTATTTTTGTATGCCTGTACGGATCCTTATACCTCAAATTTTGATTTTCATTCAAGCTCTCATATGGCCATACCATATCATGGTATGCATCTCAAAGGCATTTTTCTTCAAAATATAGTATGACCGTACCATTTTCTATACACCCATATGCTTCTTGTTTCAAAAAATTAAAATTTTTGACTGAGAGTTCTCGTATGCTCGTACGCCTTACTCGTACACCTATACGCGATGATTAATTTCAAACGTCTTAGTTGGTACGGTCGTACGTATCACTCGTACGCCGTACAAAATATGGAATTTCAAGGCATTTTAAACTAATTTTTCACATTCCAACTTCAGTTTTCTCTTAATTTCTCTTTCAAATTCCAGCCAAATTATCTCAAACTAGTTTCAAAACACTCCAAACTTCGTTACCTGCAATCTTGCTCTTCATTTTGGTTTGATTTTCTTTCATTTTCTCTATTTTCACATTCCAGTTTCACTATTTTATTACTTTTTAATTCTATTTTTAATTTTGATTTTCTGATCATTTTAGGTTATTTTAGCTCTAGATTCTTTAGAGTTTATTGCTTAAGATTATGTTTAGGTGCTCTATGTTAAATTTTATAGATTTCTGTGCATGTCTAATTTTTGAGTTTTTCAAAACTCGTCAAAACTCTGCCCAAATTATGAAAATTTTAGATTTTTCGTCAACTTATCTGTTTTTACTTATTTTTTCATCATGACTACTCCTAGTGATCGCGGTGACTCTTCCTCACAAAGAGTCAAATGCACAGTTCTTGCAAGCTTTGGCCCTCAAGTTAGCACTACCCCTGCTTCTGTCATTATGACTTCTATTTTGAGTAAGAAGGTTTTCTCTCACTCTCGTTTTGCATGTCGTCCTACTCTCCATCAGACTGGACTGGAGGATGACGTTCTGCGACATTTGGCCAATATAGGTTGGTCAAATTTCATATTTTTAGACAATCACTTTATTCAGTCTATAGCTTTAGAGTTCCTCTAGACCTTTTCTCTGTCTACCTCTTTTTCTTATACTTTTAGACTATTTCGGAGACACCATTCTCTTTCTGCCTTTGAGTTTGATACTTTATTTAGCTTTCTTACTAATGGTATTTTGAATGCCAAATCTGCAGTCTTTGATCGTAATTCTTGTTGGAGGGATATTGCCCTTGATACTTCTTTTCGCCCCTCTCAATAGAAGGCATCCTGCCTTAAATCTCCTGCTCTTTTCTACTATCCTAGACTAATCTCCTATCTTATTTTTAGGAGATCCGAGTCTAATGACACCATCATGGGCCCTTACCTTATTTTTCTTTACTATATAATCACGGGTACCCCTATCCAGTCTGGACGCTGCCTTCAGACTTCTTTCTATAAGGTTGGCATTCAGAAGTAGCCTGGCAGAGCTATTCTTTTTGGACCTATCATTCACCATATCTGCCAACAACTGCACGCCTTCCCCCCCACTCACCCCTCCCCTGGACTAAAAGGTCCTAATCTTGATCTGTCGTTCATTGAGCACTCTATCCTCCTTGAGTGTACTCCAGATGATGGGCCTCCCTAATGACACTATTTCTCTCTATAGATGATGAGCTGTGGAGCTTTGTTAGTGCTTTCAGGTTCCACTTCCAGACGATACACCTGCAGAGTGGCTTAACCCCTCAGATCCATCCACTGACGCCACACGCCAGACCGCTTTAAGCCGCAAATTACAATATCACTTTTAGGGTGGATCTTCATCATTTGCTACTATTCCTTATCCTCTCGCTCCAGCTGCCACTTCCACTCTTGCTCCAGTAGCTGCTGCATCTATTGATTCTATTTCTCAGTAGCTTGCTGTTATCATCACTCGACTTGATTGTTTGGATACTTTTAAGTGATGCTTTGACCAAATTGATCAACAACTCAGATATCTTACTCAGCAGTTAGTTTTTATTGATCAATGATTTGCTCAGCACGTTGCTAATTTTCATGAGTTCCAGACTTCTACTTCTGAGAATCTACACTCTATCAGTGTCATGATGGATCATTTTGTTATTCCTCCACCGAGTCCACCTCCTCCTCAAGACCCACAATGGTCATTTTGATGTTGTCAAAGGGGGAGATGTTTTAATGGAGATTTTAGTTTTGATTTTTATTATTGTTATTTCTTTTCTTTATTACTCTGACCATTGTATTGGACATCGTTTTGAGTTTATATTTATATAACATATGATGTTTATTCAGTTCATTATTCTATCATGTTTATTTTCATTGCTGCTTATTATCATTTATTCTTATTACAATTGATATGGATAATGCTCTGATTATATCATTCTATTTATGTTGATCATACAATTATATGTATTTCTCTGATCATTTGATTCTGTTTAATTGCTCTGATCATATATTATATTGTTTGTCTGCTCTGATTTTTATATTTTCTCCTTTCATTTGTGCTTGATTGATTACTTGTAAATTCATGGCATGAATTCTGAAACAAAGGGGGAGATTTCTAAAATTTTTCAAATCAAAATTTCATTTAAACATGTTTTTTGTAAATTGAACTTAAATTGATTGCCAACATCAAAAAGGCTGAGATTGTTAGACCCAGGATTTTGATGTGTGTGTCACGTGTGAGTCAATTAAAGTTATTTATCATTTTTAAGTATATTTTTATAAATGGTAAGGGCGTACCAATCTTGGTACAAGTGTACCAAAATGCTTCATTGGGTGGTATGACCGTACAATTGCTCGCAGGAAAATTATTTGTCAAGAAAATGTTTTAGTACGGGTGTACCAATGGGTGGTATGGTCATACCTCATTTCCCTCTCATTTTTCTAAAGTGACTTTTTAAATTAGTATGGGCGTACCATGTCTGATACGACCATACGTGACTTTGCAGAAATGTTTTAAACTCTTTCTAACGGCTCTTTTAGACATAAAACTTTCATATCTTTTAATCTAACGGATAGTTTTGTAGAGCAATTAATTCCTTGAGCTTCTATCTTAAGAAAAAGTAAGTTTACTTGTATTATTATCTTTTGGTAATTGTAAACTCTCAATTGATTGTATTTCCACAACCTAAGAGTTAGGTTTCTATTATTATGGATTGGTGTGTGATTAATGCGTGGGCATTAAGTTGTAATTGAGAGTCTGTAAGGATGATTATTGTAAAGGTTTGAGTGTGAGCCTAAACACACTGAGGTTTAGGATTCATTTGTGGAATCCTTTGTTATAATTGATTGAGATTAGTGAAACCTCAAGTTGAGAACTTAGGAGAAGTGGAAGTAGGCAAGAGTTAGTGCCGAACCACTATAAACAACACGTGTTGCCATTTCTGTAGGAATTTCAATTATCTAATTTTATATAAAAAAAATAACATATGAATAATTAATTTCAAAAGAATATAATTTTATTAAAAATTTAAATTTATTAAAAATTTATATTATTTTATTTTAATTTAATTATCGTATAATAATATGAGACATTTATTAAAATTTTTAAAATATATTATATTGTTAATGTATGATTTAATCTTTTCAAATTCTTATTATAAATATCAAATGAACTACATTGATAAAACATACTTTTATTGAATTATTAGTTAATATTAAAAGAGGAAGTGTGACAAATAAAATGAATATTCTATCATTACTTTAAAATTTATTAAATATTTATTAAAATTAATTTTTTATTGTTTAATTTTATATAAAAATAATTCATAAATAATTACTATTAAGAAAATATAATTTTAGTAAAAATTTTAATTTATTAAAATTTATTTTATTTTATTTTAATTCTCTAATAACAATAACTTTAATTTATAACAACTAAAATTATAAAAAAGAAAATATCATTTATAATTATTTTAAAAATATTATATTTTTATTAAGGTTTTAGAAATGTTTCATATTATTTGTTAAACCCTGGATGTTGATGTATGTGTTGTATTATTCAATTAAAGTTATTTGCAATTTAAAGTAATTTTTCTATGTGTGGTGCGGGCATACCATGTTTGGTACGGGTGTACCATTTATGTTTGATGTGTGGTATGACCATATGATTAACCATACTAAGTTGGATTGACTTTACTATGTGTGGTACAGGCGTACTATTTTTTGTACGGTTGTACCAATTCTATGTGCTTTATGGTACGGGTATACGGCTGACTGTACCAAGTTGGCCTTGATTTTCTGAGTTTGGTACGAGCGTACCAATGGATGGTACGGGCGTACCATTGCTCTTAGGAATTTTGCTTATCAGTACCTTTGATTTGGTACGAGCATACCGATGGGTGGTACGACCGTACTACTACTCTCATGAATTTTGATTGTCAGTAGTTTTGGTTCTGTATGGGCACACTAATGGGTGATACGATTGTAGCATAGCTCTCAAGAATTTTATTTGTCAGTAATTTTATTTTTGTACGGATGTACCAATGTATGGTACGGCCATACCAAGCTTTTACATTATGTTTGAATATATGTTTTTAAATTGGTATGGGCGTATGGGTAAGTGACTTTCCAAATTCATTTTAAATACTTTCTAATGAATTTATTTCAGAACACACACATTCTATTCAATTTCTAACGACTATCTTTGTTGTGCAAAACTTCTTTTAAGCTATGAACTTCATTTGCAAGTAAGTTTACTTGTTGTATTCTTAATCTTGGTTGTAAAATTCTTATTGTATTTCATTCTCACAACCTAAGTGTTAGGTTTTATAATTATGGGTTAGTGTGTGATTAATGATTGGACATTATCTTGTATTTGAGAGTTTGTGAGATTGATATCATTGTAAAGGTTTAAGTGTAAGCCTAAAAACACTAGGGTTAGGATTCATTATAAGGAATCCTTATTGTATTAATTGATTATGATTAGTAGAACCCTAAGTGGAAGACTTAGGAGAAATGGACGTAGGCCAAGAGTTAGTGTCAAACCACTATAAAGTGCATGTTGCTAATTCTGCAGGGATTTCATTTGGTATCAGAGCATTGGTGCTCATTTGTTATTAGAAGTAAAATTCTAGAGTGAAAGATCTTATGGCAACCCAAAGTATTGAAAGTCAATCATATACAAGACCCCTCTTCTTTGATGGCACGGATTATCCGTATTGGAAGCACCGAATGGAAGTCTTCTTGGAGAGCAATGGAGTTGATTTGTTTGACTTAATAGAGAATGAGTCTGCTTTACCAACAATCATAGTTGATGGAGTTACTTCTCTTAAGCCTAAGGTAACTTGGACTTGAGAGGAATTCAAGGCGAATGCACGGAATAAGAAGGCAATGAACATGCTCTATTGTGCAATTAGTTGTGAAGAATATGGACGTGTCTCACATTGTGTTATGACTAAGCAAATTTGGGTCACTTTGGAAACTCATCATGAAGGAACCAATTAAGTTTAAACTAAGAAGATTCAACTGTTAACTCATCAATGTGAGTTATTCATCATGAAAACGAATGAGTTTATTTCAGAGATGTATAACCATATCATTGTGATTACTAATGAATTGATGAAGCTACGTAAGATGTATCAAAAAGAAGACATCAATAGCAAGATCTTGCGGGTACTACCAAAGAAGGATTGGGAGGCTAAAGTAACTTCCATTGAAGAAGCTAATGACTTGTCGATTATGTCAATGAATGTGCTACTCGGAAAGCTTATTAAGGTATTGCACTTAAAGCATTGAAAGAAGAAGATACCTCTTCAATAAGTGAAGGGGAGATTGATGATGAAGTCACCCTCCTCTCCAAACATGTCAAGACTCTTCTTATGAAGAAGAAGAAGTTTGAAAAGAATGGCAAGAAGCCATTTGAGGTAAGACGAGACTTGAACTGAAGAGATAACTTTCAAAGAAGTCTAACCATTTGCTATGAATGCAACAAGCTAGGACACATGATAAATGAATGCTCTTGTCTCAATAAACCATCCAAACCTTTTAAGAAGAAGGCATTGAAGGCAACATGGGATGATGATAGTGAGACGAATGAGGACATATCCGGTGATGAAGGAGTAACAAACTTGTACTTCATGGCATTCATGGACGATGAGAAGGATGAGGTAATCACATCATCTCAATCTTATTATAACAATGATGATTATGATGATGATGATGAATGTGATACATTAGAAGCTTTGTTAGAAAAGTATGAACATTTAGCTAAGAAACATCAATCATTTAGAAGTAAGTATGCATGCATTTCTAAAGAGAAAAATGTTTTATAAAATGAATTTGAATCTTGTAAAAAAAAGCTTGAAAGGTTTAAAAAGGAAAACAAAAGTTTGAAGGATGAAAATGCTAGACTTTTACAAGAAAAGAGTTCATTGAAAGATAATTTGTCAAGATTTGAACAGGTGAAGTTAAGATTAATTCTATTTTAAAACATCAAAAACTTAGTGGTAATAAAGAAGGTATTGGTTTTAACAAAAAATCTTCCTACACTTCTAAGGGCACAATTTTTGTTAAAGCCTCCACTTCAACACAAAGACCAAAGGATTTCAAAAAGAAACATGTTCATCCTAAGACCAATAGAATGCATACCAATAAAGTGCATCATTGTTCATGTTCATGTAATCATAGTCATCCTCATGCATCTAAAAAGAAGTATGTGCATAATCATTCTAGATTTAGGAATGTCATATGCCACTATTGTCATGCCTTTTCGAGGTGCAACATGTTTCTGTAGGACAATTAATGATCTCTAATTTAATAGAAACCATTGATTATTCTACAAAGGACGTGAAATTTTTTTTATATATGTAAAATACTTACTAAGTTTTAAATTACGGAAATAATAACCTTACATTATATATTGCATTTACTGCCTTAAACTTCACTTTAGTTGCTTGATAAAATTATTTATAAACTTTAAACTGGTCCAAGTCCTTGCCATCAGAGTGAGTCCTGCTGAACTGGTGCTTTGGGATCCGTGCGTTCCAACCATCAGTTAACCTACGTTCATTAAATGATGAACGTTGAGTATTTCACTCAATGGTGCTTAAAACATAACATAGAAAATATAATCTTATACAAGACATATATAATAACAAATCTCATATTTCAATTTATCATAATTATACCTTACCATATAATTGTATAAACTATCTGTTTTGAATATTTCAGATTTAGCAACCTTTGTTTATTCTCTAATAATACTTAAATCATTATTCCATTTTATCAATACCTTATTAAATTTATTTCCATGATACATATCATTTGTTCTCTTGTAATATTACCTTTTTTATTTAAACATTTCCATAAAATGTTCATATTGTAATCATCAACTCGTCTGTATCATATTTTCATTTCTTCAGTATATCATTGTTATTTATAGAAATAATTCTTATGTCAATAATTTCTAAAAATATCCTTTCTATCATATTATCATCATTTAAAAGATAATATCATATATTATCTTTTCATCATAATTTCCACAACAATCTAAAATTACTTTAACACATGTACAAAACCTACATCATCACTTCCATAAACATTTAATAATATAATAAAATCGTGCAAGTATTCATAAATACCATCTTTCACTTTATCATATGTTTCTGCCATTAGCAATTCGTAACATAATTAATAATACTAATTATTTTCTCTATCAATATTTTGCATAAATAGCAACAATGAATGACATCATCTTTCACTGTCATGAGTATATATTCTAATAATTGTATTCTATAACTTCTAAAATATAACTATGTCCATTGCCTTAGATATGACAGTATTTAATTATGAAAGCATCTATAACATAATCCATTATATCATACCAGAATTCATTATTTCGTGTAATATCCATAAGAACATGATTATGATGTAATTCAACACTTTATCATCATGTTTATACATCATTTATTCAAGAACTTTCGTAGCACCTTCATCAAATCATTCACTGAAATTTTATAATGCATGAATGAGAAATGTTGTCTATGAGAATGTATTCATATCATGCATTCTCCCTCTTATTTTCCTATATCAATTCATTTCATAATAATTGGCCTTTTCACATACTGGGCCATTTCATAAGCATGCTTGGTACTGGATCTTTCATTTTATTTCATATCATTTTTATAGTTCAACATACTGGAACCCATTTCATATTAATTTTATTGATTTCATATCATTTTCCTTTCCATTCATTTCCTGTAGGAATTCATTTCATAATGTCTGAGTGCCCTTTTCATTTATCATTTCCTCACTTTTACTCATTTTCCTCCTTCCTTATTTCTCCATGTCATGTCATGATTGTGAATATGCCAACTGATGTTTCATGACATGATATGTACACTTTAAGTTATGATGCTATGATGAATATATATAAGCTTTATATTAATGTATCATTCATCATCCATTTAATATAGCATCTATAACATATATTTATTGATATTAATTAAAATATCATGCATAATAATCCATCATCAATATTTCATCATGAATCATTTACTATAAACATAACATAACATAAATAAATTAACTCATTTAAATAATTATATTCGATAATCATGGTAATTTATACATTACTATCTTTTCATTATTTAACAGTCACTGATACCTATATGATTTGATAATATATTCTAGCACATATCAAACCTTTAAACCCCTTTTTATTTCCTAATTTCTCTTATTATAACTTCTTAAAATTATTTTATATCTATGCTTTCTAACTTACATAATTTATTGTGTGATATGTATTTTATAATACATAAAATCATGTTGAAAAATAAATTCATCAAAATATAATACTATTCTCAACTCATGTTATTCAATCGATATCATTTAATATAATAATAATCATCATTCTATCATATAAATTTTTACTTCTTAACTTATGTATAATTTATGTCATAAAATCAATATTCTTTAATGTCATGTAATAATCATATGCATCTAAATAATTTACCTTGCATAAACCTTCTCAAAACTTATTACCATGATAAAATGATCGTTTCCCTTTAAATAAATTCCATCCAAACACTGTATTTATAATTATGTATATATTAATTATCATGCCTTTCTGAGGTGTGACATGCTCCCGTAGAATAATTAATAATCACCAATAACGGAAACCATTAATTACTCTACAAGGGATGCAAAATTTTTTTAAAAGAAATCTCATTCTACGTATAAGATTTACGGAAAACATTTCAAAATATAAAACTTACTTTACAAACTTGTATTTACTGTATTAATTCTTCATTTAATTTAAATTATTATAAAATCAGACCTTTAACCAAATTAAGTCCTTGTCATCAAGTAAGTCTTGCTAAAAAGGTGCTTTGGGATCCGTGCGCTCCATTTGTCTATTAACCTGCTTTTATCAAATGACGAACGCTGAGTATATCACTCAATGGTGCTTAAACAACATAACATAGAAAATATTATCATAAACATATCATGAATTATAATATTTCACGTAATCCAATTCATCTTAATAGTAACATCACCATATAATCGTATAAAATACTTTTTTTGAACATTTCAGATTTATATACTTTTATTTGTTTTCTAAAGTATTCATATCATTAATCATCTATATCGATACTTTATTAAATTTGTTTATAATATATTTTATTTCCTTCAGTAAATCATTATTTCTTATAAGAATAACTCATATGTTAATAATTCTATCCTCTTAAAATACTATTTCATCATACTAGTAACATTTAAGAATTAATATTATATATTATTATTCCACCATAATTTTCTCAATAATCTAAATTGCTCAAACACATGTACAAACCTATATCATCCCTTCCATAAACATTTTAAAATATAATAAAATCCTACAAGTATTCATAAATATCATCTTTCACTTTATTACGTATTCCTTCCATTAACAATTCATAACATAATTAATAACTTTAATTATTTTCTTAATTAACATTCATTATAAATAGCATTAATGAATGATATCATAATTCATCATTTTATCATTGTTTATGAGCATAAGAACCAATATCTGTATTCCACTACTTTTATTATATAATTATATCTATCATATTAGAAATAACAATAACTATTTCTAAATGCATCATTAACATAATTCATTAAATCATACTATAATGCAATACTTATAAGAACATGATTATGATGCATTCATCACTCTATCATCATGTTTATAATCATTTATTCATGTATGTTCATAATGCATAAATGAGAAATGTTATCTGTGAGAATGCATTCGTGTCATGCATTCTCCCTCTTATTCTCTTGTATCAATTCATTTCATAAAAATTGCCCTTTTCACATGCTGGGCCATTCATATCATATGCACTCTTGGTACTGGGTCTACATTTCATTTCATTTTTGTGGTTCAACAAACTGGAACCCATTTTACATTTATTTCATTGCTTTCTTTTATTTCCCATAAGAATTCATTTCATAATGCTCGAGTACCCTTTTCATTTATCATTTCCTCACTTTTGCTCTTTTTCCTCCTTCCTTATTTCTCCATGTCATGTCATGATTGTGCATATGTCAACTGATGTTTCATTACATGATATGTATACTTTAAGTTTGATGCTATAATGAACTTATATAAATTTCATAATATTGTATCATTCATCATCCATTTTATATAGCATCTATAACATATAACCTGTCACATCCTCATTTTTAAAGAGAAAAGTATAATTGAATAGGGTGATGAATTATATCTTGTACGATCAAAAATTTGACGATAAGGTGAAATTATGAAAAAACGTGCATTTCAAGGTGAAAATTATAAATGAAATGATAATAATAGGAAATATCTATCGGAATTAAGAAATGATGATAAGTTAATAGTAGATTAAGTCGAATGCAAAAAATAAGTTTGAACGTGTAAAACTGGGTCAATCGATTAAATGCATGTATATCGAGGTAAGAATATTTACATATGCGTGGAAATGTATGCAATTGAGGAATTAAGATAAATTATGATTGTATTTGGAGTACGCATAATTTATAAATTAAGTGTGATTAAGGATCGTATAAATGAATTATACGAATGAAAAAAATGTACGTATAATATAATACATATAGAAATAATTATGGATTAGTGAATAATGAAATATTAAATAAGTATATTGAAATATGTATGCTTAAGATGATTGATTTAATATAAGATTTATGATATAGAAAAGAAAGTAAAATGGAATTTGGAATTTCATTTATGATATCATAAATGAACTTTGGTGATGTAAGCATGATGTAAGCGAATGAGCTTAATTATGGTTTTAATTTTAGAAAGAATGATTAATTATGGATTTATAATACATTTGTGAAGGTATATAATGATATGAAAATATTAGAAAAGTAAAAATTGTGATTTTGATTTATGATGTCATAATAGGGAATGATGATGTCATAAATGAAATTATTGGATAATTGAGTGAATAATTAAGTATTAAATTGATATATGAGAATAATAATAAAGCATTATTATTTGGCATGTGATGGAAAGAATTAAATATTGAGGTATGGGTATTTGAAAAAGAATATTAGAAAGTGATGTAAGTGGATGGAGAGAGAAGAATATTTGAGTATTTTATTAAATTAAATGATGGAATGATGGATTGATGACTTGGAAAATACAAAATTTGAATGGAAAGGAGGTATTCTATACATATTTTGATGAAAGAAGGGAATAAAAATGGTATAATACAAGTATTTATACAAAATGGTATATATAAAAGGCTAGAATCCTACGAAATGAGTGTATGGAAGCTATTTTGCACCCATATATATATATATCATATTCCATCCAAAAATTAGGGTTGTTTTAAACCTAATACACTCATTTTCTTCCTTCTCTCCATTGTGGCCGAAATATACTTCTCTTCCTCCATCTATTTCTTCATTTTTCTTTACTTTTTCAAGTCATTTCTTCATATTTCTCTTATAGAACAATCAAAACTTCATCATTCCATCTTCTTATCTTCATGAAACTTCAAGTTAAATCAAACAACTACATGTTTAGATGAAGATGGAGTCAAGATCTTTCCATTTCTTGCTTGTTCATATAGATCTTCAAAGTGTAAGTTGAAAATCACTTAAATCATGAATTTTCCTTGGAAACCGAAACTCCTATGTTAACTAATCCATAT
>CANYBF010274354.1:0-10942 GCA_948192965.1 Dalechampia spathulata
TTTTATTAATATATTTCATTTCATCATTAATCATTCTTATAATTTCATACCATTATATTACTTAATCGAAAAACAATGTTATTCACTTATTATGTCATAGCATCATTTAAGAAATCATGTTAATAAAAGTATATTCTATTCTTTTTCACTTAACTAAGACTGTATTTATTTTATTATTTTAGTAATACAGTTTATGACATTATGAGTGATGGTTTCTGCTGGAGCCTAGAGCGAGGCTTGCGATGCTCACAGACCGAGAACCGCACTTAGAGCAAAAGCACGGACTTCCCGAGGGGCTACCTCAGGGAATGATATGGATTCAAAAGAGTCACAAGGGAGTCACCACCAGATGGTTTTGGATTGGCCAACTGACTCGTAGCATGAGTGCTAGTTAAACCCTTCAGAGATTGGGTTCAGGTTATGGAGATCTATTTCTATGAGTTTCCAAAATTGATTTTACCATTATAGTTGGGATTAATTGTCCTAAGCAGGCAAGCATACGAGCGTATATGTAAGCACACAACATGATATATGATTTGGCATTGCAAGGTTGCACATAGAATGGCATGTAATGCTATATGGCATTTGGATAGCATGGCATATGCATGGCATGCAAAGTAATGATAAAATAACATGGCATATGCATGACATGTGAAGGTGAATGACATATCATATGCATGATATGATAACTTAGCATGATGTCTAAGCATATAATCATGATAAATAGCACGTATAGCGTAATACGTTAGCATTTTTAGGATCGTATTGGTGTTATAGAATGTATGGTGTATGCATGGCATATGAAGTGAGTGGCATGACATATGCAAGAAATGTGAGATAGATGATATGGCGTATGCATGGCATGTGAAATGAATGGCATATATGCATGATATGTGAGATGGCATATAACATGACATATGCATGGCATGTGAAGCAAATGACATATCATATGCATGACATGTGGGATGATTTATGACATATCATGTTCATGACATATGAAATAAATGACATATCATATGCATGATATGTGAGGGAAATGACGTATCATATGCATGATATGTGAAGTGAATGACATGACATATGCATGACATATTGAGTGGATAACATGGCATATGCATGACATGTGAAGTGGATGATATACCATATGCATGATATGACATAGCAATATATATGTGTAATGGCATGGCATATGCATGACATGACATAGTGATGCGTATGTGAGTTGAAATTCAACATGGTATATATCATGACATACGACATGATATGTGGTATGACATGCGGCATGGCATGGTATATGACATGTGACATGGCATGACATTATGGCATAATGACATGATGATAGCATGTGATATGGCATGGCATAATGGCATGGAAAGGCATATAACATGGCAGGTTGTGCGTATTGTTTGGCGGTTGGCATATTTTGATTATGCTTAGCATATTAATATGTATAAGCATACGAAATACAGTATGTTATGGCATGACATATGCATGATATGGCATGGTAATATATGATATGGCATGTGACATGATGGCATATGCCGGATGTGAGTTGAAATTCAACATGGTATATGTCGTGACATACGACATCATATGTGGTATGACATACGGTGTGGCATGGTATATGACATGTGACATGGCATGACATTATGGCGTAATGACATGATGATAGCCTGTGATATGGCATGGCATGGCATATAACATGGCAAGTTGTGCGTATTGTTTGGCGGCTTGGAATATTTTGATTGTGCTTAGCATATTTATATATATAAGCATACGAAATAGAGTATGTTATGGCATGGCATATGCATGACATGGCATGGTAATGTGTGATGTGGCATGTGACATGGCATGTGACATGATGGCATATATTTTAGCAAAATATAAATCATCCACGAATAAAAATACCGAAAGGCTGGTGAAAGGGATAAGGGAATTAAGGGATTACACACGAGAGATAGGGGATCAATTATTATAAAGCCGTGGTAAATCTATCCTATTACAAAAATATCATTGTATACATATTTTGGGACGTTAAGTAGGGTCCCCTTTTCCTCAGGTACTATTTCACCTTGGGTAGCACGATCCAAAAATGCACGATGGAAATATTCAAAATAAACATAAATAAATTCATCAGTAGCAAATGAATTTATGATTTATTTGACTAGTCCAATGCCATATGAAAGCATGAACCAAGAGTCAAAATCCAGCAATTTTTGGCAACAATCATGCAAATTTACACGAGTTGGATCGTGAAAATTAATAAAAATAAAAAAAATTTTAAGCAAAATTATTTTTGTTTGATCATGAAAAATAAAATAGGAGTGCTAACATCACATAAAAAAATTGGAGATAGCTCCTCAACCGATTTGAATCCAATCCTTTCAAAAATTACATTTATACGAACCAAATTGCATTTTGATCATGAAAAATTAATTTTGAGGCCAAAATTAATTAAATATATTTAATTTATGATGTATCAAAAATTACCTTATTTTGAGTTTGAATCGGCCTCCAAATTACAAATCAAACAAGTAAATTGGAATTTAACTTGAATAATTAATTTTAAGGCTAAAATTAATTAGATCTAGACAATATTTGATAGATCCAGAACACTTGAGATATGAACAAGCCTCAAATGCTATTGGAAAAATGAGATTGGGTGAGAAAACGGGAGAAAAACTCAATTTTTTGGAAAATCTGGAGGTAATGTACGCTTACATTGATGAATGTGTGACACATATAGGCAACAAGTGGCACACAGTGTAAGAAAAATTTGAAGAAAAGTGAAGTTTTTCAGTAAAAACTCCAGATTCAGCTTAAATCTAGGCAGATCGAAGCTAAAAAATGCATTTTTGAAAAGCATATAAGCATTTAATTTGGAAAATAAATTTCAAGGTTGAAATCAATTAGATCTGGAAGATTTTTGAAAGATCCAGTACACTAAAGGCATGGAAAAGCCCCTAATGTAGCTATATTTGTCAGATTGGAAGTGAAAATCGAGAAAAATTACATTTTCTGGAAAATTTTTGACCCATGTGCACAACACATAGAACAATGTGTGCCACATATAGGCAACATGTGGCAAACATTCATGAATATGTGATGCACATTCCCTAGAAAATAGAAGAAAATCAAGCCAAAATTTAAAGATTTATGCAAAATCTATAAGAAAAGTGGAAGAAAATTGAAAAATTACCTTTGAGTAGTAGGTTTTCTTCAAGATCTTCTTTCCAAATGTGATTAGGGAGCCTAACTAGAGCGAATTAGTCTCTAAATCTTAAAGATTTAATTAATTAAGTGTTTAATTAATTTTAGAATAATTTTGGCAGAGTTTTGGCTTGCTCTTGAGCAAATTTTGGACCCCTTTCAGATGACCCTAAACTCTATATTTATAGAGCCAAATTAGGGTTTGGCAAAATTGTAATTTTTGATCTGGATTTGAAAATTTTTACTGAATGTGTGCCATATATAAGACAATGTGTGCCACACATTGCCAATGTGCGTAGCATGTTGTACAACATGTTGCGCACGTTGCATTTTGACTTGTGATGTGGGGCCCACTAGGGTTGCATCGGGATGTGTGCTCCATGCCCTAGAAGCATCATTTTATGTTCTAAGACATTGTGCAATGTGGCACACATCTAGTTTGATCCCGAGAATACTCCCGACCAAATGTCATTTTTATGATATATGCGTAGCATATAGTGCTATATGTTACGCATATAGCGTTTTGCCCCTATGTGTGTGGCCTTGTACGAGCAAAATTGAATGCATGCTGTATATCAAATAAGCATCATTTGACATATTAAGATGTTTTACAATGAAAAGTATTCTGGATTTGGTCTAAAAGGTGGGCCCCACCAAACATCTTTTTTTAGAAGTGCATAGTACTACGCACCTTATGCGCTCCATTTGCATTTTCTACCTCATATGGTTGAAATGTAACACATTTCTCATGTTAAATAAGCATCATTTGACATAATAAGACATTGTGCTATGCGGAGCATGTTAGATTTTGTCCCGAAAGTGGGCCCTACCAAACATCTTATTTTGTAACATGCGTAGCACATTATGTAAAGTGCTACGCATGTTACATTTTTGGGCAATGCGCATAGGCTTGTACAAGCAAAATGTAATGTGTGCCATATATCATCAGAGATGCACTCAACATTCTAAGGTGTTGCCTAGCTTGGGCTCTCGCTAAGTGAGCCTCGGGTGGTGGGTCCCACCATACGCTTCATTTCGAGCGTATAGTGCTACATGTCCAAAGTGTAGCATTTTGCATGCTATGTGCTCTATCTCATGTGGGCAACATGAAATGTGCTCTGTATGCTCAGAACACTCAAGAAAAAGCTGGAAAGGGTGGTGGGCCCCACCAGTGTCTAACCTCGGGCATATAGTGTTACATGCCAAAGTGTAGTGTTTTACATGCCACGTGTTTTGCCTCTGATGGGCATAGTGTAATGTGTTCTATAGGCACAGAATACACAGAGAAGGCTAAAAAGGATAACGGGCCCCACCAAATGTTATGATGGGCCCATAAACTATAATATGCTCTGTACACCCAAAACACTCAGAGAAAGCTAAAGAGGCATATATGCACTGTCGGGGTTGATATCGCGGACCTGTACCAAGCTGAATCAATAAAAACCCGAGATTGGATAAGGGTGAAAAGTCAGGGTCAATAGTTTACCCCCTGATCAGGATCATTTTGGGGCGACACAAGCTTAAGTCATCAAAATGAACCATGAACATAACATGACTTTTCACCTAGAGTATAGTAATGTACCTGATCGATGCTCGCGTCGAGGCATAATGCTCATGCTGAGGCTTGCGGGGTGCTCACGTTGAGACTTGTAGAGTGCTCACGTTGAGGCTTACAATCCAATTCTACGATTGGGAGCCTGGTGCTCTGGCTAAAGTTGATCAATACTGATTTACTGCTCATACTGAGGCTTGGGAAGCCAATTCTGCCACTAGGAGCCCGGTGCTCAGGCTAAAATGATTATTGTTGATCAGAGGTCTTCTACAAGACCGATGGCTTTACTGCAAGGCTTGGAATCATCTGTAATCAATGTTCAGATACCTACTGCAAGGATTTAGGAACCAAGGATTGGTTTTGTGATCACTGCTAGATCAAGTGGTTGACTGTTGGACCTGGATGACTGTTTGCTGGGTCAATGATTGCGCTATCAAATAAATGTCAAATATCTCTAAAATGGCATTTGGTATCCTTTGTTGGGTCTTTTACATTTTCTGGTAGATGGTTTTGGCCAGTGAAAATCCAGTTCTATTACTGGGGACTCGGCGTTTAGGCTATCCGATCAAGGTTGACTGGTGGTCACTACAAGACCGATGGCTTTCTTATGAGTAAATCATGTGGTATCGGCATCCAGATGCCTATGGCTAGGGTTTAAGAATCAACGCTTGATTCTATGATCTCTGCTGGATTGGGTGGTTCAGTTGCAGAACCAGAGGTGACCATCTGGTGGGTCAGGGTGATCAATCGTCAACTCTATTCTCGCACCACCAAATACGTGTTATCTGTCTCCAAAGTGTGCATGTGGGGCCCTCTATCGGAATGCAACACTGTCCAGTCAACGGCTTGACCAGGAGTCAAAGGTTTGACTAGTTCTAATCATCTACTGAATCAATTTCCTATCTTTGCTAAACATGGAAAAACAATTTTTCAGTGAAATTGGTATTGAAATAGTTTAGTAAAAATACCTAAATTTTTGAGTATCAATCTGTTGCATTCTGACTGATTTGGAATATGTATGACCTGTGAAGGTACCATACGATTCCATGGTTGACGTGATGAGGCTATTGATGGAACTATATCGTTACCATACCTCTGAGATGCTGGAAGTTCAGGTGAGTACCTGTTATAAATGCAAGTGCATGGAAATGCATGGATGCATGACTTATATGCCTATATGCTTGTTTTTGTAGATGAGTAGGCACTTAAAGTGAGAGGAGCAGGGCTGCTATGCTTAGATGATAGAGTAGATAGGATGAGAGGTCGCCTGGTTGACAGCGCGTCTGGAGCGATATAACATCAAGATTTCGGATCGTCCTAGCCCTAATGAAGACCACTTCGGCAAGGATGATGCTTAGAGGAGACATGATGTTTGATTCCCATATGCATGATGTCAGAATTCTATGATTTTTTGCATTAGAATAATGCGCTAGAATAATACAGTCTAGCATGCAGGCCTAGTATACATGGGTTGTGGCATACAACTTTTAAAATAGCCAAAAGCTTGAATTGTGTATCTTTTAGATTTATTAGTGGAATCCAAAGTTACATGCTGCTATAAATATCTCATGCTTTATGTTCCATTGCTAAAACATAATTTCTTTGTTCATTTATACAGAAGCTGGATATACAATGACTCAACAATCACTGTCTGCTTTTCATGCTCTTTCTCCCTACTAGGGTATGATGAATGGAGTCGATTAAGCAAGATCAAGCTCTAGTACTTGAGGACCTTTTAGAAAGTCTCAATCAACAATGCTTTCTTGCATGTGGTGGTGCAATTTTGGGATCTAGTGACCCATGTTTTCCAATTTGGACATGTTGAGTTATGCCCGCTGTATGAGGAGTTTGCTGCCATCCTCTGAGTTTCCTGTAGCATGATGGCGATGCTAACAGTACCGGTGCCTATCAAAAGGCATTCCCACATCTAATTAGGACATTTGATATCAGCTCGATTGAGACAATGTCATTTTTTACTACAGATAGCCATGTAGATCTTGCTGCTGTTTTCCAGCTATGTGGCCAAAAATCTATGGAAGATCCGTCATGGCTGAGGGTAGCTAGATTTGGATTGCTGACACAATTCCTATTCATCAATCCATCCGATCATGGAGATTTGCTAATTAGGCCTGTTGTAGACCAGATGGTGGAGGGTCGGACTCCTTTCCCTATGATCATGGTAGAGATGATCCTTGGGTTAGATAAAGTGAAGTGAGGACGGTCTGAGCACTTCAGTGGTAGTTTGATTTTGTTGTAAGTAAGAATTCTAAGCTATCTTTGCAGGTTTTCAACTTAGAAAGACTGTATTTTAGCCTTAATTTTTGTATGAGTCACCTTTTGTAAGGTTTTTGGCTCATTGCGCTCCTGAATTTATTTCAGACCCTAACTTTTACCTGAACTACCCCCTTGGGTTTTCAGCTCAGCGGGTCGCTCTAATTTTTTCCTGAGCAGGCTTTTACAAGGTTTTTAACTCAATGAGCCTTTATTATTATTATTATTTATTTTGTTACAGATCTGGCTTCAAGAGAAGCTTAGGATCTTGGATTTGCTAGTAAGGGACCCACAGAGATACCTTCCTCATAGCCACATGTGAAGGGGTCATACCTTCAGCAAGGTAAAGATGATGACATTCTAGGGTTGGATTGATTGGATGGGGACCTGACCTAAGAGTGAGATCAGGTGGAGCTGTCTTTGGTGGCCCATACAGCATGTGACTGTAATGACCTATATAGATTGTATCCCACTGCTGGGATTTAGGTGTTGTATACACTACAGCCCTACTAGGATCTGTCGTCAGTATGGCCATCAGCAGACTATACCTATATTGATAGAGTTTGAGGGAGGACGGCTAGTGCCTCACTTTATGGAGCATGTGAAGAGGACTTGGCCTGGAGATTCCTGGAGCTAGACCTGTCACAGATGATGAGTACAAGTTATAGGTGCTGCACCATGCCTGAATCCTGTACTATAAGAGATTATTACGCAATAAATAAAGGATGATAATGCTTTGCATTTGAGATTTGTATTACTTATGGCAAAGTTTATGAACATGTGTCCATTTGCATTAATGAGATTAAAACATTTGTAAGGAAAATGCTAAAATCAACACAGAAGTTCTAGATGTGCATCAGACTTAACCTCTGTTATTGACCAGTCTTGTGTAAGATTTTCTGATCAACTATTTTAACGCTCTCCTTTTGCCTCTAAGAGACCTAATTTTGCATGAATCATCTAAGTGGATTTTCAACTTATCGAGCAAATATTTTTCTTTTGCCTTAACTTTTACGTGAACTGCTTATGCAGGTTTTCAGCTCACTAGGCTTTTCATTTTTATTTTGGCTTTTCTTTTGCCCATTGCTCTAGACAAAATATTTCTTCAATCGGTCAAGGTTGATGGGTTCTGACAATTCATTACCTTCCAAATATGAGATGTGAACAGTGCCTTTAGAGAGGATCTTTTAACTAAGAATGAGCCTTCCCAGTTAGGTCTGAATTTTCCATGAGGGTCGTGGATAGCTAGTCTGACTTGCTTCAGAACTAAATTACCTCCCTATATGGCAACAGAGGTGACCTTTCTATTGAATGCATTTACCATGCGCTTCTTGTAAAGCTGTAGGTGATAGAGGGCCTTCAGCTGCTTCTCATCAATAGTAACTAGCTGTTCATACCTAGCCCTTTTCCACTCAGCTTCTAGCAACTGAGATTCTAGAATGGTACAAAGTGATTTCAGCTCCACTTTGATTGGTAATGCGGCTTCTCTCCTGTAAACAAGAGAGTAAGGAGTGGCACCTGTAGGACACCTTACAGTGGTTCTGTAACCCCATAAAGGAAATGGCAACTATTCATGCCAGTCCTTGTAAGTTCTCACTGTCATGGCTAAGATGCGTTTTATTGTTTTGTTAGCCGCTTCGACTGCCCCATTAGCTTGAGGGCGGTAAGGAGAAGATCGATGGTGCTCGATCCCATACTTTTTTAGTAAGTCAGCAACTTGGCCTTGGAATTGCACTCCATTATCTGACATCAAGTGATGTGGTACCCCATATCGGCATATGATATTTTTCTCTATAAACTTGGCATCTTGCTTCACCCCTAGTTTGCTGTAGGATTCTGCCTCCACCTATTTAGAGAAATAGTCAACAGCCATTAGTATATACCGATGTCTTTTGGATGCATTAGGATGAATCTCACCCATGATGTCAATTCCCCAAGCTAAGAATGGCCAAGGCATTATCAAATCCTACAATTTGACTGGTAGTAGGTGACTCAGATCTCCATGAATCTGGAATTCATGACATCTACGTACAAATTGTATGCAGTTTGTCTCCATAGTGAGCCAGAAATATCCTTGGCATACACCAGTGTTCACCTTTTCCATGATTGATTCAATCTCCTGCCCCGATATGCACCAAAGTTGTAGACCATTTGCTGTTCTTCTATAGAGAACACCCTGATGCCAGGTAAAGTTGGCTGCTAGTCTGTATAGGGCTAGCTTATCAGTCTTGTTGGCTTCTTCTGGATAAGCACTGGTTTTTAGAAAGTTCATGATATCTGCATACCATGGGATCTCATATGGCTGGTCTAGTGCCATAACTCGTTCTCCCTCATAGCAAGGAATCCTCGACTGCTCGATGAATACAAGTTGAATTTGACTCTACGGTCATTCATAGACTAAAGCCAGTGTGGCCAAAGCATCAGCCATCTAATTTTATCCATGCAGCATGTGAATAAATTGGCAGGAGCTGAAATTGCGAACCATGAGCTTCATATATTCTGCATAAAGCTTGAGCCTTTCTTCTTTGACATCCCACCCGGTCATGGATTGGTGAATAACAAGCCTCTAATCACCAAATAACTGTATATCTTGGGCACCAATCATTAGCAATGCTTCTAGTCCAAATAGACATGTTTCATATTCAGCCATATTGTTGGTGACTAAAAAGCTCAGCCGCTTAGAAAGCGTAATGAGTTCACCTTCAGGAGTGATTAGCATAACTACTATACTTGCACCTCTTCTGTTGATTGCACCATCAGAGTGCAACTGCCATTTATGGACATCAACTACCCACAAGTGCTCATCTGGGAAGTCTAGTTCAAAGGTTTCAGAGTCATCCATCAGCCTGGATGCTAAGAATTCAGCAATTGCTCTACCGTTGATAACCTTGGTCGTGATGTACTGCATATCAAACTCTAACAATAGGATCAGCCACCTGGAGAGTTTTCCTTCTAGCGAAGGAGCTACATACAAGTACTTCATAGGGTCAACCTTGGAGATTGCCTGCACTTGGTATAATTGGAAGTAGTGTCTGGGTTTCTTGGTGACCTAAACCATAACCATGCATAACTTCCTAATAGTGTTGTACTTACATTCAGTTGGTAGTAGCTTCTTACTCAGGTAGTAGACAACATGCTCAACTCTGGCTTCGTTGTCTTGAGCCATCATAGCACCCATTGACTCCTCTTCTAAGGCTAGATAGAGTAGTCGTGGTTTTCCCAGCTGAGGTGATTGCAAGATCGACGGGTTAGAGAGGTAATGCTTCACCCTCTCAAACATAAACTGGCAGTTCTCATCCCAAACCATAGGTTGGTTCTTCCTTAAAACCTTGAAGATCACACATGGTAGTGAGCTTTGCAATGAATCTGCTGATGTACTGGAGCTATCCCAGGAATCCCCTGACTTCAGTCTTAGTTCTAGGAATAGGCATCTCAATGATCAACTTTGCCTTGTCAGATCCACTTCAATACCCTTCTGACTAATAATGTGACTGTAAGAGTAGGGTGTCCCGGACGCGGGAGCCCTGCACACTGTTGGGCGTGAAATGCCGTGGTGCTTGCACTCAATGGCGTATCCCATTTTAATTTTAAAAACAACGAGTTGAGTTTATTAATGGAGTTGCCACCTAGTTGATTTTGTCAATTCAATTGAACGACTAAGCAACCAGAAAATAAAACCCAGGCCTTCTCGTGTTGGAAAGCGGCTTGAATTTCTTCAGAGAATGGGTTCGGGATTTCAAATTTATTCGTATTCCATCTTATTATGTTCACTTTGTGTCGCACCCTAATTTTGGACCGGCTTGATCCATATCGGTTCCAGGATGTTTCTAGGTTAGTTCGGGTTAGTCTTAGGCCAATCCAGGTTGATTTAGGGCATTCTGGGCTGTTCTGGGCCAACTCTGGCCCGTT
>CANYBF010274394.1:0-35587 GCA_948192965.1 Dalechampia spathulata
TAGCATTTCTACAAAATCATCTTTGTCAAGATGTACAATTTCTGCATAGCAATTACGCGCCTTTCCTTCCTCCATTCTCATACTCTTCACTATTTTTGGAACAGTAATATCCGTATTTCGTTGTAGAAGACTTGAAAGATAGCGAGGCTTGAGCTCTTCCACGGCGTTTAAATGCTTTTTACCCCTGTGGTATGGACCAATTGCAACCATTACGGGCTCATATACCTTTTCATTTACCATGCGCAGCGAACTAGGCACCTTGAAAATACAAGGTTCTGATGCTGGTGGCGATACCTGACTAAGCTTGTCATCGATCCTTCCTATTACGCAATCGAAATCTTCACTTGCCATTGTTTCTCTAGGAAAGTTTACAAAATGCTCTGCAAAAATTTTGATCTGATATGAACATAAGACATCGGATCAATCAAAACTTTTTTGAGTTCTCATGAGTGGGAAGAAAATCATAGCATTCTTGTAATTTAGCTCACTCAAGCACCCACTTATTTTAAGAAAATGATTCACTAAACTAAGGAAGAACAATGCAAATTACAAATAAAATCCCAAGCAATCGACTTACTTGTCTTGTCTGATCTTACACAATTAATGCTTCTTCTGGTAGTAACAAATGCTCTGCCAGAATTTTGAATCGGAGTGGAAACAAAACTGGAGCTTTACATAGTAAACGGAAATGATTTACATCAAGACAACTCTTGATTTTGAAAATACTTGTCTTGTTAAATTAAATCCCAACAATTAACTTACTTGTCTGAGCTTTACCCAGTTATCCCTTCTTCTGAATATCGGTCTATGACAAGTTCACATGGCCGTCGCAATTATTAAGAATAACGAAAGGCCAAAGAGTTGACATTGTTTTGATCCTGACAGCCCCAACTTGCCTGATTAATTTATTTTATTCTAGATTAATGTAATTTTTATGTTTAGATCCAGTTAGCAAATGCATATGGTCAAAGAGCCATAATCTTAAATTAATCAAAATCATTAAAGATTTGTGAAAATAAAGAATATTATTATAGATTAAAGAACATTAACAGATGTATGTTCAAAGGCTATCATAGCCTTATATTTCTCAATTGACATCCAGTTCCGAATAACATAGATATGTATCAATTTTACAGATGTTAGCAGTGTTTCAACTATCAAATTCCGATGAGTATCAAAAACCTTAAAGAGTGTCTGTGATTCAGCTAAACAAGAGATTAAAGATAAACTTCAAAACCATAGAGTGACCTTTATGAAATTTGAGATCCCTAAAAACATATGCTTTGAAATGAAACAGTATGGTCACCATTCTGAACACCATCCATCAACCCACCAACAATCGAAAACAAAAAAACAGGGATAGAATGAGAGCCAAGTATGTGAAAAGCATATGCTGGATATAATGTTCCATGACAAAGAAACTAGATGATAAACGTAGATGCCGCACACAACAGATCAATATCTGAGGCTTGTCTGTCCATTTCTTTTCCAATAATGAATGGACTTCCTCTTAACACGCAGAACGGAAAAATGCCGTGCTATGGCGATTTATCTATATGAATCTGGACGTTTTGGCTTGCTTTGAACAACAGCCTCAATCTTCTCCATCACAGCAGGAGTCAACAAGGGGATTACATCAACAGCTTTCATGTTCTCTTGTATCTGCACAGAACGCAGCAACATTCGCTCAGCATTATCACAAGCTACAGGTTAAGTACAAATACTAGACGATGCACTTCCTCTGTTTATTTAATCCATAACATGTGGTGTGGAAGTCCCTAAGTAAACTCAAATCCAACTTCAATAGAGAGAGAGAAAAAACCCATAAAAGTCAAGCCCGCCTGCAAACAATTTTTACAGAATATACATATGCAGAGTGAACGTTGAAATGGTCCAAAATAGTTTAGGAACCTAACCTGAGACTCCTTTGTAGCACCAGTGATAACTGATGACACATTTGGATTAGCAGCGCACCATGCAATTGCAAGTTGAGATAAAGGCACACCCAGTTCATCGGCAATTGGCTTTAGCCCGTTAACCTTTTTCAGAACATCATCAACCAATGACCGGCTTGCAAGATTCTACACAGTATAAAATTTAGATTAGAGACAAATGCCGGAAGAAGATCATCGAAAACAAAGTAACAGCTGAATTTTACAAATAATCACTGGAAATTTATGAGGACACGTTTATTTCATTAATAGACAAACTATGTTAAGACTGAGCTGAAGAATGGAGATAAACATTATTATTGATACAAGGAAAACTTTGAGATCATCGGGTACTTTTTGGAAGCCTGCACTCAACCAAGTTTGCGGGTATTCAGGATTTACATACAACAGAAGTACCATTTGCATCATCAAGATGCTCGGCACGTTTTATGGAAGTTAGGTGTTCTGCAAAATCTGGCATGAGAAATGAGCATGGATTTTCAACCAGTACTGCAAGTTGAACAAATTATTCTTCAGTTAATGCTTTGCCAACTGTGGCATATGGTGGACTTCAAGCAATTTACATTTGCAGATGTATTTGAAGCATTTTTTGTACTATAAGAAAAATTCAGCCATTAAAGGACAAAAAAAATTGCTGACAAGTCTTACTTTATAATTCTCCAACGCAAATCGGCTATCAGGAGGTATAGCTCCCTTGCTGTATTTTCCGGTGAGCACCCCGGATGCAAGTGGACTCCAAGTGGTGAGACCCAGGCCATGGTTGGTGTACAGAGGCATGTATTCCGACTCTACCTGAAATTGAAGCAGAATGTAGTAAATAATAAACCAACAATACTGAAATTTATGCACGCTCTGCACTAGGTGAACAGCAATGCATTACGCACAACAAAACTAAGTTCAGATGATAATTAGCCAAAGCTGCAAGACTTTTCTTTATCATCTAAAGGATACTTAAATCAGCATTGTAAGAGATGTCCAACCATTAACAACTACAACAAATGCATTATTTTGTAGAGATATGTTAGACAAACAATTTTATTGGAAGTTGAAAATCACTTATTCCTATTTGTTTTATATTGATTGACTTGGTCCATATGCAGGATCATGGACCAGATTTAGGCAAGTCTAATGCTATTTTAAGTAAAGATGGACAATGGGGGTGCGTAGTCATATAACTAAGCATCCTCCACACGAGGAGACAATAAGTTACTTGCACGATGAATTTTGAACAAGTACATCTTTACCGAGGGAATGTACAGTATCACAGCCACAGGGCCAACCTACTCCAAACCTATTCAACGACATTATTTTCCTGTCTTCTTTCTGCGAACCATCGTTATGAATTATGAACATTTCCAACATCATTCTCTAGCATGGGAAGGATTAACATTTTAACCAAATTCCTAAGGAAGTAGGTGAGCTAGCAGCAGAACACCCATCAATAGAAAAGAAAAATAAGTGCTGCATGAGGTTACTACCTTCAAATCCTAATATTCATTCTTATTAGAAAGTGGTGCCCAGACGCAAGCCTCTTCAAACATTTTCACAATAGAACTATCAGAACCTTTACTAGATCAAAGTTTCATAAACATTATTGATCCTATTAAAGATGGATACAGAGATGAAAAGCAGAAATAAATCTAAGACCAGACAAACATGGAAAAGACGGGTTCAAAACAATTTAATGGCTCCAAATCTTTCGAATGATACTAGCGTATAACCATTTGAAGTGAAAAACGAAAATCCAAACATCTGACAATGAAGTTGAATTGGTCATTTGCACCACACAAAGCATAAAAATCCAACCTTGCACAAATAAACACACAGAAAGATGCCTAACCTTGTGTCTAGACAGCAAATTATACTCTGGCTGCTCGACAATTGGTCCGACCATGTCTAACTTTTGTGCTATACCCCATGCTTCAGTGATCTGCTGTGCTGACCACTCGCTAGTACCCCAATAAAATGCCCAGCCCTTATCAATCACATGATTCATTGCCCTTACAGTTTCTTCAATTGGCGTGGATGAATCTGGCCTGTGACACAAAATCACATTTAGATTCTGCAAGTTGGATCCAATGAACAAATCCTTACCAAGGCCAAATTTGTTAAGCAACTACAACAAGGAAAGCAAAGAAACAACGTAGATACTTCAATCGTAATGAAACAATTAGAACCAACCTGTGGCAATAAATGACATCAACATAATCCATATCCAATCTTTTAAGCGAAGCTTTAGTACCCTCAACGATATGCTTCCTTGATAAGCCTTTGTCATTAGGACCGGAACCACCCCAAAAAATCTTGGTAGAGACCACAATATCAGACCGCTTCCAACCCAATTCACGAATCGCTTGACCCATGATCTCTTCCGCTCTTCCATTGGCATAAACCTCAGCGTTATCAAAGAAGTTCACTCCATGGTCTCTGCAACACTGCAACAAAGACTTGGCTTCTTTCACATCCAGCTGGTTGCCGAAACTCACCCATGCTCCATACGACAACTGGCTCACCTTGAGGCCCGATCGACCCAGATTTTTGTACTGCATTTTGCACAGATTGGCGAAGAGGTTTCTATTCACAAGTGAAGAGTGCGTGTTTTGTTAGGACTGTTGTCTGTAAATCTCTACAGATCAGGCGTAACAGAGATTGGCCGCTTTTATTAGACGCTTGTTTAAGGCGTGGGCTGGATGTGATCAACTGTGGTCCGTCGTACGACTGTAGGAGTGTTCTTCCTCTTTTTTTTTTAAATTTTCTTGTTTGTATCAAACCAGATCTCGAAATCATAAATTATTATAATAATAACTAATTAACGTTTTGTAATTAAAATAAGATTTAATCATGACAAACAGAAATTAAATTATTATTTATTATTTACTATTTTGTCATTTTCATCAAAACTTGGTTAAGTTTCCTCCAATTTCCTCTCAAATTCATGCATTTTAAATGAATAAGCCAAAAAAAAAAAAGAATTAAATAATGATTTAATTGTTAGGTTAGAAATTTATTAATTCAATTAATTCATGTTCATGTAATATGAATGTGATTAGGAAGCAGTTTTTTAGGTGTACCAAAATTTGATTTGATTTAAACTCAAATTGAATTATTAAAATTATTTTATCAAATAAATTGAATCAAATCAATTAAACTCAAAATTAAAAATATAAAAATAAGTAAATTGAATTAATTAAATGTAATGAATTATATTATAATATGAGATTTAGTTAATATTGATGTGTAATTTTATGTAAAACAAATGAAAGCGATTACAAGAGAGATACGATGAGGTTGATGGCAGAGGATTAAGGAGGTGAGTTAGGCGAACGATCTCCACCGACTCATGAAAAGAGAGGAATGCAAGAAGGCAAATGCAATACGGCTCAATGCCATTTTGCGCCAGAAGAAAACGCCCACCTCACAGTGGAAAACCAACATATAAAGGTCCATATGCCATTTTCATATGGACCAATTGCATATTACCACATGTCAATCAACTCTACTAGCAGCGTATGCAAACCATCATCATGATGGCTCTCCAATTCACCATCGATTGAAGTCATCATGGTATTACATATTTTGTTTTAATTCATCAGCATGGGGGGAGGAAAATGGTTGGTTTAGAGGCAAAAGAGACGATAAAGCAAACTTCAAAAAACAAGTGCACAACTTCTTATCATGGCATAACGTGGACATGATGATGAATGAGACAGCTTATACCGTAAACCGAGAGAATGATAGCAAAGCTCTGGGAAGAGATTAGAAAGGAAAAAAAATCAACATCGTGAAAGCCATTACACTAATGTCTATGCTATTATTCTCAACACGGATGCAATGACAGGATGACATGCCAAAGAAACAAGCTACTTGTTAATTAAGACTGCCACAATGAAAAAAAGTCCTTAATGATTGTTTCTTTCTCACAAGGGTTTATCATACGATGTTTTAAGTTGATTTCGTGTAGAAGCGGATGCCAAAAGCCAAACCCAATATAGCAAGAGGAACCAGGAATTGCAAGAGCTTGACAATGAACTCCCCGGTCTTGTCTTGATTGTAGTGGGGCTGCTTTGGAGGTTTGTACGCAGCCTTCTTAGGAATGGTTGATGCATCAATCTCTCCCACGTAGTATTGTTCCATCATTTCTCGAGCACTCGTGCTATGGCCCACATCCTCGAAGTCATCGGTTGCATCCTTGCCTGCAAGAATCCACCACATTTTGTCATGTTTCAAGTGTTGCAAATACAAATAAATGCGTAGTGCTTATAGTTTTGCTTAAACTGGCTGCAGCCATGGCGCTACCTGTAGCGGATAACAGAACCTCATCACCACCAGGGTGGTCTTCCAAAAACTTTGTCACATCATAAACCTGCACAAATTGGGATGGCTCAAGTCATAATCCTTGCTAGCCAGAAAAATTTATAACTATTCCTCACTAGTCCAAAACTATCGCAGATCACAAGAGATGGATCATTCTGATTTGTCTAGGCAGATAACTGGTAGCAATGCTGTTAATCATTCTGAAGAGCCCTTCTGTTAATTTAAAATTAGTAGGAAGAAAACATGACCAGAAGCCTTTAGCATGCACAAGATGAGATGGAGATAGAGAGTAAACGGCAGAGTTATCCTTATGGGGCAAGTGTGAAGACCATTGATAAAATTAACATCGACCAAATTTCGAATAAACATAACAAGCCATCTGCCTCGCAACACAAGGACTAACAATCGAAACTAACAAACAGAAGAATAGGTTGCCTCGATCCATGAAACATACTGCAAAAACCCTAAAACTAGAAAAACAAGGTAAATCGTTTATTACAGATTCAACTAACCAATGTCATGAAAAACACCGGCTTTCCCCTATCTAACTAAATCATCTTTAACAAGCAAGAAGCAGAATTCCAAATCCATTCAAACTCATTTCCCCTGTCCTCCTCAACTCTTCTGAATACAAGATTTTTATAAAATAGATACAAGGAAGGCTCATAACATCATAGAATCATAAATCAATTAAAAGCTACTACAACTTAATCCATGACAAACCAATAACAAAAGCTAAAAAAATAAGAGGGATGAAATCAATCTAGCCAATCTAATCAAGAATAAAAAGGGGAAAACCCAACAGAACCAGATGGGTGAAAAAGAAAAGGTCAAACCTTTAATATACAATGAAACATACAAAAACAAAAACTTCGAAGACATCTAACAAAACAATAGTGAAAGTAAAGAAGATCACCTTGCCACCAATAATCAACCAACAATCCTTGGGACTGTTGTGTTCAGACACTTGAGCCAATGTGAAAACTTTGCCCTCACCACCCATCTGTTATCTAGCTGAAACTTTTTCTTTTAGAATCAAGAGGTAACAAATCGAGGGTGAAGGATGAAGTGGGTGTCAATTGAAATCGAGGAAAGAAGAAGCTAGATCTGCTAAAGAGGTGGTGGTAAGAAGAGAAGATATGGAATTGAAGAGGGTTGGCCTGGCAAGAGAGGTATAACAATAAATTAATGGGTAGTAATACTTGGTAGGTGGTCAGTGTAAACAAGTTCGCATATGGTTTACCTTTTTAGATAAAGCACTTAGTCTCATATAATTAGCTCTGTGTTTTTGTAAACTATTTTTTGATTATAAATAAATTTTTTAAAATTATATCAACGAAAATAATACATTTTTAATAATTGTTTATATATATATGATATAAAGAATTTACATTTAATATACATAAAAAATAACAATCAATAAATTAATGTATTATTGATCATCTTAAAGGATGATAAAATTCTTAGTAATGTATTTATAGTGACATCATTTTAAGATAGAATAAGGTTTTGGGCTTCATATATTTCGGCTAACAATGTGGGACTACTAATTGAACTATCTATTTAACCCCATGATCATATATAAATAATATAGTTAATGTTTGCAGGGATTAAGAATTTTGTTACATTAAAATTGCAATTCCAAAAATCATTTCCTCAAAATAAATAGGTTGTTGCAAGCAGATGAACCAACCAAAACCTCATGGGATAAACTAACAAGGCTAAATATTTTACTATTTAACTTTGGGTTCCGGACGTAGAGCAAACTAGCCCTTATAGCTCAGTGGTAGAGCGTCAGTCTTGTAAACTGAAGGTCCGTAGTTCGATCCTGCGTGAGGGCATTTTTTTTTTAAGGTTTTAGCATGCATTTTGTGACACTAGGGTCCAGCAGATCTGAACAGCCCATTCATATGAACTGGACCCGATTTTTACATGGCTTTGTTTACTTTGAATCCAATTTATACATCTTGTAAACTTTCCACTATACATCAATTTTATGTTGAATTTAACTGTATAGATTTTGTTACACCTTCTATATTTATATACATCAACATAATTGTAATGATTATTTATCGATGATTGATCGTTCATAATGATTACGATGATCAAAAATTATTAACCCATAATCATATTGATGATATAAGGTGTTAATATAAAGTTTTTTATTTTGAAAAAATATAATTAATAAGTGATATTATACTAATTAGTACATTTTTCTGATGATCTTCTATAAAATCTTAGTATGGGCTCATATATTCATACCTAAGCCTTTAAATAAATGAAACCCTGAACTTCTTCCGGGCTTCTTGGCATGCCACAGCTCTGTTACGATCATACGATGTCGTTTTTACTTTCTGATGAACATTGATTTAACCCAGTTTAAAAGGCATTAATCATGTAAATATGTCACTACATACACAAGTAAAATCATATCCACCCATTATTAGTTTTTTTTAAAAAAAAAAAAAGAAAAATGAATAAACAAATTTGGAATGTTTTTAGTTTTCAGTAATAGAAAATTCCATTACTAATTCAAATTTTTTTAAAATTTATGTAAATTATAGACGATTCTTATCTCTTGATCAAAAATATTTACCTTATCAAATGCATATACTAAGTAAATAAAATTATTTAATATTTACTTTTTAAACAATTTATAATTTAAATAATACAATGGATTCAAAATCTATCTTTTGTTATATATTTTTATTATTTAATGTCAAAGCCTTTAATATAAATTTTTAGATTTTATAAGAGCACTCGTATTATTAAATTATAAGATTATTTAATTTATTCTTTATTATATTATAAAAAAAAACAAATTGAAATGATTTTGAATAGCCAGCTTTTTCGAAATAAGCATGCAGTAAGCTTATGAGCTTGATGACAACGTGGCACTTGCTCATAAGAGAATACGCTTAACAATTGCCAAGTACGTGCATGAATTCACGTAAGACAATATATGTCAATTCTCCCAAAAAGTATAATATAATGTTTGATTTGATTCCATGAACCTAACTAAAATTCATAGCATGTAAAAGCAGCAAATTGAGAACAATGTGGATGTGGGAGCTTAGTGGGGAATGCCCAAATGCACCCACCCTATCATATAAGCCTTCATGGCTGCCATGACATGACCGATTTCCTCAAATATCACATATATATCTCATATCATTTATTATTCGTATAAAATAGAATATTAAGTATATATTATATTATAATATTATTGATAAATTTATAATTACACGTATAAATACTTTTGGAATTAATAAGATATTTGGAGATGTAGACGTGGAAGGAATTGAGTGGTAAGAAATGGAAGAAAAGAGTTGAGACAGATGCATGTTGTGGGACAGCTATGAATGGATAGGATTAGGGTTTCATTCTTCTTCCTTTTTTCATTCTATGATCTTATTATTGGGCTGCACATGCTTTCATGTGGGGTTGACATTTTTGAGGGTCCAATTTTATCGCCCAATTTTAAATAAATAAAAATAAAAATAATGAAATAAATAAATAAATAAAATAACAGGTAGATAATGTTGAAGTGATTGTGTACACACACATGCAGAGGTGCATCATAATTTTCCTGATATAATTGGGTTCATGCGTACATGCAATGCAATCTTATATGTGCATGCGGGGAGAGAATAAGACACCAAAAATTATTAAAATTAAAAAAAAAATGCACTTTATGTTTTTCTTATTCTTTAAGGGACGACCTCCTTTTGCAATTATTATCAATTTACAAAACTGTGTAATCATTTTCAAGATATTGGAATTAATACAATATTTAATCATATTTATCTGTTTAATCTTCTAATTGTTATATATATAATTACTATTTTAAACTATTATAATTTAAAATTTTTGAATTTAATAATAATTATTTACATGGGCATGTTTGTTGAAAATTATTAGCATATTTTGATATTTAAAATATGATATTAAACCTTAAACCATTGCGTTTGGAAATATTTTTTAAAATTTTTTTATTTTTAAAATTTTTTTTAAAAATATATTATATTTTGATAAATTAAAAAAAGTCCCTAATATATTTATAAATATGGATCCGAATTATATGGGGGGGAAAAATAAGCTGGATTGGAAGAGACTAAATGGAAAACTGATATTAATGGGACAATCATTTAATTATTGATGCATATACAATATCTCAAAACTGAATGAAAAGCCCTGCAAAAGCTGTCCTTCATATATATATTTATATTATATAGTTTTTATTATTTATGGAATTAATTAATCTAATAAAAGAATGTAATACAAGATTAACGTTATCCAAACACACACACACCGAGCAATGTGCAAAGACATATAATTAGTTTATTATATGTTTCTAATTCCGCAACTAATCATGATTAATTCCTTGTTTAGAGGATCAAATTCATATTAAATACTAACACGGATTGGTTTAACTAGAATTTGACAAGTGTTGTATTGGGATGATAACGTAGCAGAAACTGATAGGAATTTGGATTTTTAATCCAATTATATATTAGGATATAGTTTATTTATTTAATTAAACTCCAACCCACAAACAAACATTCTGTCATTGATCAGAAATCTTCAGATGAAAGACTTGGTTGGCATAGCATGTGGACGAATCTGCTCTGGTTGATTGATTAACTCCAAGTTTTGCATTCATTGGTGATGTTTTCTTGGTGTAATTTGGTTACTATGTCGGTGTATATTAAGAATTTTCATTTCTTTAAGAAAAAGAAATGGACCGTCGTCGATATTAATTTAAACCCTCAATCATGCCTAGTTTATTGGGTCTCTTTGTACTTTTTTAAGGGCATCTCCCCAATCCTTCGTAACAAATCTTGTATAAGGAAAAGGTGAAGGATGGATCGATGAGATATGTATTAATTATTATATGATGAAGGTAAATGAATCAAATGTTAATATTATTTTTAAATTAAAAATTAAGATATAATAAAGTTTTTTTTTTTTGAACTGGGGTTGTTGAGAACTTACCATTTCTACTAATATTATTGCTTACATTATTGTTGTACCTAACTGGTGCATACAGAAAGGGATCCAGAAGATCGGAAATACAGACGCCAACCAATTGAATAGCCAAATACAGCAATTTTAAGTAACTCTGTAGTCAAACAAGTACATACTTTATAACGTTCAAAGTAAGAATTTTAGTCCCATGGCCATACATAAAAGCAAAAACTGGACACTTTATAGAAGGGCATATATCCATGTACGGCATGGTAGACTCCTTACAATTAAATTTTTCTGCTTTTTGGGTATTATTTTTTTTAATTAATATCTTAATTTTATAAAGTTATTTAAAAAACAAAAAGAAACGATAAGTGGGTTTTGATCTTTAGACTGATAGCTTAGGAGACGAAATATTTTTGTGATTAGATGTTAAGAACATGTAAATAATGATGATTAATCTTCTATTATATCTAATTAAATTTATAAGACATGATTTTGTAGCCCACTTTTTACGCTTTATTGTGTTGTTCACTACCCACAAATTAAAAAACCCATGTGACTGTGGGGTTAACATGAAAAGCCATTAACTGGGTTTGTCTAAAAATCCAATTTAATTAATGTTTTAGTTGATTCTTTTCCTAACTTGATTAGTTGGGTGTAATTAACCCCTAATTAGCTGGTGGACGTGATGTTCTATTTAGTTAAGACATTTACTTACTAGACAACAAAAGTTCATCAATTACTTGGGCAGTTTTTGGTATGTCCAATCCAGAAATTAAGTAAACTTTGATTGCTTGGCTGTGGGTTTTTTTAATAACAATTTCAAACTTATAACTCTTAAATTCTCTAAAAAATATTCATATTATTATAATACAATATCGTTCATCTGGGTATAAGTTATTTAGTAATAAAACAAATACATATATATATATCACTTAATTTTATTGGGTATGGTTGGAAAATAATAATGCTTAATTAAGCTAGAAACCAACTGATTAACAGAAAAATCCATTATAATGTCCATGTCAATGTACTTTAATAGATAATCAATGAGGAGAGTTGAAATTTCGTGCAAAGAGAAAGTTTTAATAGTTTCCTAATTAAGCTTTTTAGAGATCTTATGTAAACTCTCACCAATGGGATCTTTCCATTTGGTATAACTAATTTGTAATCTCTAAGGAAACTTGGGTTTTTTCATGATAATATTAATATTTTTAAATGTACAATTCTTTTTTCAGTTAGTGAACCTAAAAATTGTAGTGCTTGAATTTTGAATATGACAATGTTGGACCAAAATTACCGGATCATAACCATATATTGTTGAACAATGCCATTATTATATTATTTGCTTAGAACCCAATACTAGAATTTGATTTGTTGAATAGAGAATTAATGGAAAGTTAAGGAAATTTAAATTCATGAATTATTCGGAATCATAAAATGAAAAAAATCAATAAAGAGTAGTTTTTAATGATTTTTAGATAAAGTATAATATAAATGAATTGATTTTCATGTTCGTAAAGAAAAAGATCGTAAAACTATATACAAATAATAATATATAATTAAAAAATTTTAAACTTATGTTGATATAAGATTATACAATTAAAAATGATTCATTTAAATAAAATATATTTTCCTTTTAAGAATTTATTTTATAAATAATTCAAAATTAAGCGTATTTAGTTTGAAAGAATTCTGAAATAGATAATCAAATAAAAAGTATTTTAAAAAGATATACTAATGAAAAATAAAATATATCCAAAAAGATAATTATCAAATCAAATAATTATATATATATATATAAACATAAATAAATTGATTTTATGTCCATAAAATAATGATGTAAGGATGTATGTGGGTATGGATTATACAAATGAAAAATAACTGAAGGTTGATAAGATATATTTTTAAAAAATTCATTTTATAAATATTTTAAAATTAAATATATTTAATTTGAAATAATTTTGGAATAAGTAATTAAAAAAACTTTTTATGAGAAATATACGAATAACAATAAAATATATTGAAAAAGATAACTTATTATAAAAATTAATTTGAATTGAAGGTATTTAGATGATCAAACTTTGGTCTTATGTGGGGGGGGGGGGACTGGACACTTGATAGGCTACATCACTTGCTTACACAGGAAGATCACTTTTGAATGCAGTGAAATAGAAGGTCGGTCAATTCCATTCGCTGTCAAAAATGAAAAAGAGCAGAAGGACAGTCAATGAACAGCTGAAATGGGACCATTGTTGGTAAACATGTTCAAACATAAAGTGGACCTTCCATACCTTTTACCTCCTTACTCATTACAAACCCCCTCCACCCCAAAAAAAAAAAAAAACTAAGTTAAGTTCATCATCATCCTGTTCCTCCTATGGTTTCACCATTTCCTTAGATTTCCCACCAAACCAGAAATGTTAGTTGCATTAAAGGAAGACATTCTCCTCCTTTTTCTCTCTGTCAACCATCACCCTCTTCCTCCTCCTCCTCCTCCTCCTCCTCCTCCTCCTTGCTTTCTCTAGTGATGATTTCGTCTATAAACACAAATAACGTATAAACTAAAACATTGATGAGCATAAAGAAATGGATGACACATTCACTGTCCTTTCCAGAAAATTAATAGTTTAAGTAAAAGAACAAGATTCTTCCGTTAAATACTGTTGCACCAACCTCTCCCTACTTCCACGTGGCTTTTTCCCTTATGTTAGCATCATACAAGTAATCTCACCCGAAATTCATTTATCCAGATTTAATTTATGTTTTTTCGTATAAATTAAACTAATTAATATAAAATAATAGGAGAATTCGGTATAAATAAATATTGGATGGTTGCTTGAATGGTATTGATGATGTGTGGAATACCCACCAATCACTCCGCAAGCAAAGATTGGCAGGAATATGGCAATAAAAAAAAAAACAGAATTTAGTAAAACAAAGATAATAAATAAATAAATAATAAATACCCTTTTTCTTTTTTTAAAAAAAAAAAGAAGAAGAAGAAGAAGAAGAAAGAAATAAAAGCAGAAAAGCTGTAAAGCAAGTAGTGTTGTTCCTTGATGAGCGGAGAGTTGGTGGAGAGGCTGTAAAGCAATTCACTCATGCATGCATGTGTATTGCTAGCTTCCTTCTGTAATTTCTTTTTTTGGTTGGTGCCTTTCTTTTGTTCATCCATTCCTCCACTATTTTATTAGTTTTCTTTCAAATAATATATTGTATTCAAGCTGTCTTCAATTATATACATTATTTTCTTGACTACCCTCCAATTCTTTAGGGTAATAATAATCACAATTACCATTCATAAAATGCAATGATTATTATAATGTAATAGATTAAATAAAGATTGTATTTATATAATTTTCAATAGAAGCATAGATTCAAAAACTTTGTATTATTATGAAGAGAAATACGAATAGACAATAAAGGGTCCTATTAATTGTGAATAGTGTGGCTAAAAGAGAAATGGAGAGATAAGTATGGTAGGCTATGGTTCCACCATCCACATGACGGAGCACGTGCTTGGTCTATGGTCATTTTCCATTTGAAGAAGTTTGACATATATATCTTGTAACAAGATTAGATCTAATCCAAAAGAAAAACAAGTGTATCAAAATCGATAAAGCAATGTCGAACAAACTGTGTATTTCAATTATATGTTAATGGTGGGATGTATACATGGGGGCAATTTAATGTGTGCATAGTGAAGGGTGATGAACCCAATTGCATGGCTAAAATTGACACCATGTGAAGGACCCTCGTAGTTGGAGACATTTGGGGTCTATTGCATGGTATGCATGTTCATCTTTCATCATGCACATACCTAATTTAATTAATGGATTAGCCCCTTCATCTCCATCCGTAGATAAGGACCATCCAACTCTTACCAACATCCTGTTTTCTTTTATTTTATTTCATGATGTAGAATTTTATTATTATTATTATTATTATTATATGGGTTTAATACATGATGTTGAAGGCTTTATATTAATGATTTCTTTTGGGGCATAAAATGGACGTCGACGTTTAAAATACACGACCAGGCAAATGCTTGAGCTTCAACTAAGCATCCATAGAGTGTACGTTAAAGCACAAGCATTTAATGCATAAATTTCCTATTTTTATTGTCACAAGTAATCTAATGTGAGAGCTTAAATCTATTGCATGAAATACGGAAATTCATTAATAACAGAAAAGATTTATAATAAGGAATACAATCCGTACAAGTCCCTTTAGATTGAAGCAGCTTCCTCTTGCTTTCATTGTCTTTTTCTCTGCCCCCTTCTGTTGTTACTTGAGAATGCAACATTTGCCCCCTTTTTCATCAGAGAAAAATTTTTAAAAAATGGGAATTTTTTATATAATTTGATTGTTCGAGATCATTTTTTTATGTTTTTTTGAATTAATTCGATATGAAACAAATATATGTATATATATTGTAATATATTTTGGTATGTGAAAAAGATTATTAAATCGAGATGGTAATTTAACAAAAAAATTCATCACGTAGTATGTAAATTTTCATTAAATATTATATACATATTATTTATTATTTATATATTCATAATTAATAATTACTATAATATTAATTAATATAAAAATGATGTATATATAACATTTAATAAAAATTAATATATATTATTAAGGGGAATGGATAATGTAAAGATTTTACTAGTTAATTCGGAAGTGGGTCTGTTTCCTCTGGGAGAAAACATGTTGAAAATCTGATTTCATTTTCATATCAGAAGCATCATTTCCGTGGAGTACTGTCAAATATGACAAGTTTTGAAAGTTTCCATGCTACTAATGAATCCATTCTGTTGGACTTAACACATTCCTCATATTCAACTCTAATCATTTTCCTTCATTCTAATAACAAACAACCATACCAATATCCTTATACAAATGAATCCAACAAACTTATCATCTCTATTTTTTAATACTTCATAATCTAATAAATTGCAATTTTATTATTTTTTTACATTATTTTTTTATAGAATTTTAAACGTTATTAATTTTCTTAAAATTAATTAATATTAGAAAAAATATATATATCTTAATCTTATAATACATTCAATTTGATCATAATTTGATTCACGTACATTTATTATTATAATTATGATAATTGTAAATATTTAGTGCCCATTGAAAATCATCTCAATCTTACCCGGATTCCCACATGAAACTTCCTATAAAACAACAAGAAACCCATGTTTTAACCACCAACGACCATATGTATAGCTACTTGTGCTAGAGAAATTCCAACTGGTCGGCGATCTAATTTACCCAAGTAAGAACTTGAGGTTTCAAAGCATATATGGATTTAAAAATCCAAAGGATTAGGTTTCCTTACATGGGTACTTACCAGCTATCCTTGCTATACGAAATTATCCTCCTTAGACTCGCATGCATGTCTACGTCTTCCTTGTCTAACCCTTTTGAGCACATTCCATTCCTAATTTTTCTTGCACATCTGTTAATAAATGGTTTCAATATTCTTCAAAAGATTTCTTCTTTATTTGACAGCGACTTTGTTACTAATTAGTGATTAAAATTTTTCGATCGTAATTGCAATAATTTCTTGCAATAACAACAATATGTTTACGTGAATTGTAATGATTTGCATGATTTATATAAGAAAATATGTATATCTATTGAAAAAATTTTATAATTATTGAATTAAATTTGTGATCGATTCTTAATGAATATAAAATTTAGTTGATGAATCCAAAATTTATTTGAAATTATTGGTTTATATGATGAATCAAGTTGGATATAATTAAATTTAATCAATAAATACAATTTCATTTTTTCATAAAAATCTAAGGTAAAATGTTCACTAACTCTAAATGGATGAATATTGATATAAACATATGTGAGAGATGTGGTTTTAATTTGTATGGCATTATTAGAGGATGTTTAATTCAAATAAACTTTATAAATTCTATGAAATTTATTTACAAATTTCAAATACACGTATCGATTTAAATGTAGTTTAGAGTTTTTATAGTGAAATCATTATTCGATTTGTCATTTTATTATAACTTATTTCTAATATAAAATGATAAATTTTTTATATAATACTTGATTTTTTGTTAATAAAGATATACAAAACATGTATACATGCATGCATGCATACGTATATAGATATGATTAGATTAATTAAAATAAATTACTATTTAAATTAAAAGAGAATTCGATTTGTATTTAAGAAATTAGTGTCCATTTCCTGTTAAAATTTACCATTTATTTATTTTTCATTAATTTATTTATATATTATATTTCTAAAGGAAAATAAATATATACATATATATATATATATATATATTTATTTTCATATTTTTCTTATTTCACATATTTAATATAATTATAGGTAATTTCGTGCTATCTGTGAAAGACATCACACTTGAACACATAGGCTTCCATTGTTATGTTTTGATGGGTAAGATTTGTGAGGATAGAATCATAACAAGGAAGAAAACGGGTAAGCGGGTCGAATTCTGGTAAATCAAGAACTGGGCAGTTCCCAATACCAAACAACAGAGGATTGATTCGCTTCTCTTTAGCACAGTTTGAAGTTGTCTGGTGGTCAAGGGCTCACCTTTAGCCAAATTAATATTCCTGTTATTGAAATTGAGACCCGCCATGGTTATTGGCAGCCAAAGCAAAAACCTGAAACCTGTTGGCCTACAAAATCCATAGCTTTTCCTTTTTCATTTCGTGAAAAGATGCAACTGAAGAAGGCATCTTCTTCGTCTCCACTCTTCCTCGCGTGTATGTCAAGGCAATGAATTCTGCTTCATGTTTTGTGGGTTCTTTGTGGGCCGCCTTCTCTCCATGTTTACCCTACAAGGATACATTTCAAGCAATCACCTCTTTTATTCAACAATATTATTATTTTTCTCAATTTTTTTTCTAACAATATGATTTCACATCATCTTTTAACGTGTTATATACCCTCGTTCCTGAAAAATTTCATAAGAAATCATTCATTCTATAATTATTCTAAGTCAAATACGTTTAGATATATTTTATTAATATCGATAGTGTCTATCAAATTTTTTTATATTATTATCAATTATATAATTTTAAAATTACTTAATTGTATAGTTTTATGAGTTATATACAATCTCAATATCTCTTTTATTTGATTATAGTATCGATTCATTTATATTTCTTTCCATCTAAAAACTTATTAAAAATCACTTTTCATCCGTACTCTTTCTAGCCTTACTATCCTCTTTGACCTTGGAAGTTACATAAATTAATTTAATATCATTAATATCATTTATTAGGTATTAACTAAATTTTTTTATAAAATAAAAAAAAAAAACAAAAAATCGATGTGTAGAGATAAAGAAGCACAATTACTACACTAATGATTCAAAATTTTCTAACTTTACAAAAGCTCAAAAGTCAAAATCCTTAACGAACACTTTTTTACTCAGGATGGTAGAATGGTCCACATAATCAATGGCTGTGATTACGTTTTATGCATGTAAACTCTAAATTACTCTGGGAGTGTACGTATTAGATGATAATAAAGAGGGTAAAAAAGTAAATACAGAATTGTTTGAACAAAGCGTGGGAAATTGGCATGATGGGAACCACTTCCTTGCTTATGCTGCGTGACACCATAATTAATCTTTGCCTCTCCAAAGGAAATCATCAACTCCTCCAAGAATATTTTAATATTATTTTAATTTTAACAAATTAATTTGCCCGTAATGCCTCCGATTAGCTTTTTATTACCTTCTCGGGTCCAATAACTTATAATTATGGACTTTAATAATCATTTTGATGTTATTCAAGAATGCCCGTTATTTTAAAAGTTAGGAATCGAGATGTTTCACATGGTGCAACAAATTGTAATTGTGTGTATGCATGCACCATCTTGGCATGTGACGTATCGGATCCAATTCACATTACCCAGATTTCCGATTCTATCACCAATTCATTTTGACCCAGATGAAATCATATATTTCTCGACTGCTAGCAGAATTTCAAACCCACTCAATAATGGCCACTTCATTCTGCAAAAATAATGCTAAACGAATTAATAAAAATCAAAGGGGGAAGCTGTGTTTGTTGGTAGGTCAAAGGCTTTTTAATGCCGTGATTGGCTCCTAAGAAAGTATACCATCCAATCAGAAAATTTTAAAAATAAAATAAAATAAAGGCAAAGAAAATTATACCATAATAATAATAATAATAATAACAATATTATTATTATTATCAAAAATAAAAAAAATTACCAAAAAAACCAATTTGTCATAGCGTATTAGCGATTGCTTTGCTTTTATCGATTAACCGCAAAATCAGCAGGAAACCGTGACATCTGCTTTTTCTATTTATTTATTATTCATCCGTACATCCCTTTCTGCTGACATGGCATTTCTTCGGTTAAATCGTTAATGGTTAGTTACGGTAATTTTTTGAAATTTACCCCCCACATTTCTTCAATTACCGTGGAAAAGAAAACAAATAGGAAATTGGCTTTTTGTTACCCTTCAACTAACTACACTAGACAATCAGAAACTTCCTTCACATTATTTATGTCTAGATTTTAATTATGAAGAGAGTGCTTTTTTTCTTTTTTTTTTTCGTTGCTTTTCTCCTTTTTTTATTAAGAAATTAATTATAATTATGTTAAATTGTTATTTTTTTTATAAAATTCAATATATTTTTAATTTTTATTTGGAGATAGACAGATAGAAATGTATAAGAAGAGTGAGTCCTAACTTTTTTCTCGTCAGAATGTGACAGGACGAATGTTACTGGATTAGGTCTAAGGTTAAAAACCTAACCGCTAACCACTAACGGAGAAAGCGAAAAGGGCAAAAATTTGAGTTAAGTAACGGCGTTAAAAGGGACCGTTAAGCAGCGAAGGGTGTATGTAATAACGTAGTTGAGGTCTATAAAAAGGTCGTTTTGTAGCGTCTCTTTTCTCTGTCTCCGCTCTTCTTTCTCATTCTCTGTTTTCTGCAAATACATCAAACAATCAGTTATTGACAATACAGAGAAAGGAGAAAGAATACTTGCAATGGCAATGGCGACGAGGCTTCTCAATTCTAAACTGCGAATGTGTGTTTTTCCTGCTGTTCTTGCTCTCATGTTCGTCGGAGCTTTCGCTACTGTCCGGAATGACGGGATCTCCGGTCTTTCAAGGTTTATATACATAAACAAAGAAATGTAGCTGCAGTAGTAGTACTCTGTTATGCTTCTTAAGAGAAACAGAGGCTCCTCTGTTTTCTCACTACTGATTCATTTTTCCTTTTAAAACAGAAGTTTTGTGGTCTAGTTCAGTTTTTACTTGCTTGAAGAACTCGTTTCTTAAGATACTAAAATGAGCTTTTCTTGTCATTTTTCACTTGCATTCAAAGTAAAATTATATTGAATTAGCTTCTGATATTAAGATCATGAACTTATTAAATTGAACTTTACAGCAACTACCGAATTCTTTCAGATTTAGTTTTAATTCTCGCTTTTATCTGGTTTTATCAAAAAAAAAAAGTGAGAGCTGACAATTGGCTTTTAATATGGAGAATCGTACAGATTCTACCAGTGGATATCACTTTCTGTTCCTGCTTTTCCTCCAGACTCAGTTATATAATTATGTTTTATCATTCATTGTTTGTTACAGGAATATGAAAACAGAGCATTTGCAGAGCTCAAAAAACTCATCAATGGCGTCCAGGTACTAATATAATCAGAGGAAAGAGCTGCATTTTTAATCCTCTTCTCTTTTAACACTGTAAAAAGAATCTCGGCCGTTGGTCCATGTTGAACACAAACGGTTAATCTAGACCGTTGGATATTGATGCAATGGTGCTGGTATTGTCTTCTTAATTTCTTTTTATAATCCACTGAGTAACCGTTTTTCTTGGAAGAATCTCTCTCTATATCTGCCGTTGAGATTGGGATCTTTAGATCTGGATCGTTTATATCGTTATAGTAGGTTTCTTTGGATTCCTCGGTTTTACACTACTTGCCCTCGAGCAACGTACACAATTCCATCATGTTTGGTCTTTTCACCAATGAAAAAAGGAAAAAAGGGCAAAAACACGTGAGGGGTGTTTTAGTCATTTAATTTGATATTCCTCGTCGCCGACGGTTCTCCTCTATTGGGTTATTTATTGAAAAAGAAGTTGGGAATTTTTTAGTAACGGTTTTTTAGTGGATAGTGATTGCATTGAGCAATGCACAATATTGTTGTACTTTTGTGTCTGTGTCTCCTTACTCTACTCTCGTCTACTCGCTTCATTGCTCCTTCCACGTGTCCCTTTCTGGGTTTCGTTGTTTTAATATATATATATATATTTTTTTTTTTTTTTGTATGTGTAGTTCTACAGAGGAAATTGAGGATTGGAAAAATGAGCATGCAGTTGATGACCCAGAAGAAGTTGTTGCCATGGTTGAGATGTATGACTCTCTCTCTCTTCCTCTCTTTCTCTCCATTTTTAATATACATTCGGTGCCTATAAACTTTTATTGTTAGTTTCCGAATTGATGACCTTTTTTTAATTGCAATTAAAAAGAGTACCGAAATCTCACTGGCTGAAGTGAAGGGGGCTAAGATTAGGCATGGAATTTGGTTGTTAGGGTAGTTGGAGCAGAGAGAGGTGGCCTTCATTAATATTGCTGCTTATTTTGGTATAAACAGCTGCTCCAACTCACGCTCCAACCCACCTATTTCCTTTGTTTGCTGCTGTCGCTGCCTCCTCCAGTTTGGTCTGATTTTTTACATTTGCTGAAATTCTGACTTGATCACTGAATTTTCTCTTTCTATGATAATTGTACGTTTGACGCTGCTTCCCTTTGCCACATGCCCCTCTTTTTTTTTTCACGCTACACCCTGTTAAAGGGTGATGATATGCTATTCCGTCCTCCAATAAGATAACTCCTAATGAGTCTTGAAGATGTAAAAGCATTGCATGATTTGTTCTATTCGGTTTTGAGTTTTATTTAAGCTTCTTTTATGATTTTGACTGACTAAATTTTCCTAGATTTCTTTCCTAATTACGCTGTCCAAATCATTATTACTTTTTCCGCAAGAATGACAACCCTATTCAATTTTGTCTAATCCTCCCAGTAGTTTCGGGTATCTAGTCTGTAATTACTATTCATTCTATAGTACATGGTCTTATAGGTTTTCACCCATCATGAAGAATTATTGGATTTTTCCCTTATGTGACAACTTCCCCTTGTCTGCGACTATAGAAAAGGACATTGCACATACCCCTTTTTTTTGGTATATTAACCAGATCTGGCCGATTTCTATCCGTTAAACTTAAAACGCCCATTGGTCCTCCGGCTAGATGACAAAATTCCAGCTTCCTTTTGCCCTTGCATGTTTCTCAAGTATGAATCTTGGTATATTAGATAAAGAAATAGTAACCAGCTTCTCCATTACACTGTTTATATAGCCCCACCGACACAACTCATGTTAGAAAAATACTGGTTTTTCCACCCTGCAATGATTTCTGACAAACGTTCCAAAAGAGTTGTGGTACTTTTGAAAAATAATGCAGTCATTAATGTTGATTAATGATAACATTGCAGGAGTATCCGAAACAGTACTGAAAGAAGAAAGCTAGGATATTTCTCATGTGGTACTGGCAATCCGATTGATGATTGTTGGCGTTGTGACCCCAACTGGCAAAAGAATCGCAAGAAACTTGCAGAGTGTGGCATTGGATTTGGGAGAAATGCTATTGGAGGACGCGATGGTCGTTTCTATGTTGTTACCGATGCCGGCGATTATGATCCTGTGAACCCAAAACCTGGAACCTTACGTCATGCTGTTGTTCAAGATGAGCCCCTGTGGATTGTGTTCAAAAGAGACATGGTTATCCAACTGAAGCAAGAACTTATTATGAACAGTTTCAAGACCATTGATGGACGTGGGGCCAACGTTCATATTGCTAATGGAGCATGTATCACTATCCAATTTGTTACTAATGTCATCATTCATGGTCTCCACATTCATGACTGTAAGCCAACTGGTAATGCCATGGTTAGAAGCTCACCAAGTCACTATGGATGGAGGACAATGGCTGATGGTGATGCCATCTCTATTTTCGGATCAAGCCACATATGGGTCGACCACAATTCACTTTCTCATTGCGCTGATGGTCTTGTTGATGCTGTTATGGGTTCTACTGCCATTACCATCTCCAACAACCATTTGACTCATCATAATGAGGTGAGTTTGCCGATTTTATGGATCCAATTATTTTATTTTTGTGGGGTTGTTTTTGTTACTTTTTCATTTTTTCAATTGCCAGCTAATTGTGTTTCTCATCCAATTCGTTACAGGTCATGCTGTTGGGCCACAGTGATTCCTACACGAGAGACAAGCAGATGCAAGTCACCATTGCCTACAACCATTTCGGAGAAGGACTTATCCAGAGAATGCCAAGGTAACACTTAAGAACACTTAATTCACATGTTTGCATTAAAAGCTTCGGTTTTACCTTCTTATCTGGTCCAATAATGGAAGTCCAGTTCCATCTTAATATAACTTGAAAAACGAATTCTGGATAATAAATTGCAGATGTAGACATGGGTACTTCCATGTGGTGAACAATGACTATACTCACTGGGAAATGTATGCCATTGGTGGAAGTGCTAACCCCACTATCAACAGTCAGGGCAATAGATACAATGCACCAGCTAACCCTTTTGCTAAGGAGGTAATTTATACGACAAGTTGTCTTATTGTCCTTTCATTCCCTTGTAACTCGAGCAATTTGCTGAATTGGCTTGAAAACAGGTGACAAAGAGAGTAGAAACACCTACAGGCCAATGGAAGAACTGGAATTGGAGATCAGAAGGAGATCTTCTGCTAAACGGTGCTTATTTCACCCCATCAGGAGCAGGAGCTTCAGCCAGCTACGCTCGTGCCTCAAGCTTAGGTGCCAAATCCTCATCAATGGTTGGATCAATGACTACTAATGCCGGTTCTCTGGGATGTCGCAGAGGCCGCCGATGCTAGTATTTCCAGTGTCCATGAACCTGGTCAAAATAGGCCAGTTCAGTTCCATCCCTGAATTCTTATTTCAGCCATTGTTTTCTTCCACATCTTTTATATATATATACATATATTTTTACCTTTTCCAAATCTATATGCATTACCATAATATATTGACAAGTGTACATTTTTTGCACACGTCATTATATTGTCATACACATATCCCATATTTTCACCCTTCCAATCCAAGCCAGGTTGTCTCTGTTATTTCTCAACCTCGGCCTGCTTCATCTGAGAACCAAAACCCATTACCATTCTTCCGGGAGCAGGTACAGAAGCGTTGTCATTTATTTTCCTTTCATCATTTTTACCCCATTTCAGCTTCATATATGCCTTCATCCTTCTAACTACCATTTATGGGTCTCTTCCTGTCTAAAGTGTCGGTTTGTTTAGTCTCCTGAGACTATAGGATTTGAGTCATGAAATTGTGATGTTTTCTTCAAATTGTCTAGTGATACGATCAATAGCCTTGGATTTTAATTTCAAATTGTGGCAGAAAAAGTAAAAGAAAAGCCTTCTGTTACAGACAATGATAGATATATTGCAGTGATGATGCTTCTTTTTTATTAGTGTCTTTCGCCTTCCTTTTGCTTTTGCTTGACCTTGTTAATGGAAGCAATGTGTTATCTTTTACTTTTGGGGGGTGAAACTTCCATCTTATTGTTTGCTCATGTGCGAATCTGCCACACCCACATGATCACCCCCTTTTCTAACCCATCTGTTACCATCAAAGAAAAAGATCCATCACTGAGGCCTACTAGAATTAATTAAAATCTCGATCCAACTATCAAGTGATCTAACCCAGCAATTATCACAAACTGCAACGCTGCTCACAACTTTGCATTGCAAGTTCACTATCAGCACTATTGTGTTATCGGGTATGAAATAAATGTTAAACTTTTTATGCTCAAAGTACTACTCCCCAAGCATGTGATAGGACAAGGAAGAAGCTAATGGGTGGTACCAATTAGAGCCCCAACTCACATGATGGAAAATGACGAAAAATTTGCGATGTTTTATGGATGAGTTAGGGACCCATATAGCATGTGAGAAGTTGCATCCAATGCAAGAGTGATGGGTCCATTTTTAATTAATTGTTTACCAAACTCACCACATGTAACCAATTCATTTTTATATGCATTATCAATGGGTTAGAGGAGATGTCAACTTCAGCGCATTCCATAGCTTTAAAAATACTCTTTTTTCTCCAAGTTCGGGTATAAAGTTGGCTTCTCAATGCGGCTTTCTTCCTTGCTTTTCACGCCAATGTTGAGTTGAGACATGGAAGTAAATTCCCGCCGAATCTGATCAACTTCAACTTTGAACATTATCACATGCTCGCATCTTCCAAGCTTCAAACTGCATTAAATGACAGATAGAATACAAGGCCTTTCCTCTTCAGGACAATACAATACAAATTACAGTTTGTGACTTCCAACTGAAACCCATTTCACTCAAACTGCAACTACCGGTACTACTTTAACTAGTCTTGGCAACGAGCTCAACTGTCCTCAGTATGATTCATGTACCCGTGAAATTATTATTCGAAAATAATAATCATATATTTTTCTGATAATAATTCTTATAAATTTATTTTATTATTCATCCATTATAGATTTCATGAAACAAAAGAAGTGAGGACCTCTCTAACTAGATTTACAAGACCTCGTGTCTCTATTAAAACATCTAGAATGTATCGTTATATGAAAAGATTATTAATAAGTATGATATTATTTTAAAAATCATTTAAAAATAAGATATTAAGGATTCTAAAAATTAAACAAACCATTTATTAAAAAAAACTATCATAATAAAATAAAATGAAAAAATTTATTTTATCCAAATTATTTGAAATAACAAAATTCTTTTGAAATGAACAAATTAGAAAATACAAAGGGAATGATTTTGGATGCGGAGAGAGGCAAATGATTTGAAAAAAAGCGTGGGTCAAAGCCATCCTTACTCTACCCTCTTATAATATTTCTCAAGCCCAACACTACTCTATTATTTCCTGAAATTTTCATAAATTTCATAAAAATAACTCTCTTCTTTTTCGGAAAAATGTAAGAATAATAAACTTTTCAAAATATTTTAAATTTTAATATTGATTTTTTATATCAATTGTAGTAAAAACTTAATATTTATATAAAATCATAAAATATGGAATAAAATGCCTGACGAGAAATTCACACTGCTTCTGTTTCATGTCATTTCGTATAATTGTTAATATCAAAAATTATTTTCAAATAATAAATTTAGCACAAAAACCATCACCCTTTTTTAAAACAATTTTATAACTACCAAAAGATATTAATTTTTCTATCCATCCGGTTTTCTTTTTTCTTTTTATCAATCAGTCTACAAGCCAATAATGAAAACCACCTGATTACTCCTCTTTCTATAAGAATAATATACGACAAATAATTATATTTAAACCTAAATATTCACGATTTAACATAAACACAAATTCTATTCCATTTTAAACACTTGCGAAAATAAAATTTTACTGCAAACATTAATTTTTTAAATATATATATATATTATTTTTTGTTATAAATTAAATATCATATCGATTTATTTTAATTACTCTAATAAAAAAAAAGAAGTATAATACGTGTATTCCAAATTATTCGAGTAGGATTAATTTATGTTAAAATAAAATAATGATAAATAATCAAATAACAAATATTTAAGATGCAACATAATCAAGTACCGTACAACTACTAATTTGATGTAAGAATTAAAACAACGAAAAATGTACAGTGGATGTAAGAGACTACATGGCAAGCATAGTCAGTCATATATATGTAGCATGGCATATCTATACTTCATTGCAGCTGGCTGCTGCCCAGCCTCTGCTAGACAACACTATCAAAATCATGCTCCAGTAAATGCTTAAACATGTGAAATTTTGAAACCTAGGAGATATGAAAGAAATCTTGTGAAAGAAGTAAGGAAAATTTTGAGATTCGAAATAAGCAAATAACTAAGATGAAGACAATAGTTGGAAAATACTTAGATGCAGATAGATAGTAGATTTAAGCATTCAAATAGTTAACATTAAAAATATAGTTCCCATATCTTATCTTTATAACTTCAAAATAAGAAAATGGCTTCGTCAAGCCACTTCTCCAAAATCCATCTCAACCTACATAGAGAGATGCTGTGTTACCCATCTAAGCCAAAAAAGCTGCAGCATGTTAACCGACGCTCTCAGTGATTTTCCTTGTCATCTTCCTTGAGCGTTTTCTCTGCTTCTTCACCTGCCTCTTCCGTTTTCTCTTCTCCATCTTCCATTTTCCCTAAATATATGATACAAATTACAAGAGCAAATAAATGGTCGGCTTTACTAAAGACATGCAATGTAACGACAATTGAGAGAAAGGCTCACTCTTTTTAGCTTCAACATCGTTAGCTTCAGATGCATCTTGATCATTGGTGGAGTTGAGGGCGTCATTCTTCTCAGCAGAATCCCGTTTCCTTTTGGCAGATTCATTCTGGCCGTTGTTACTTGAGTCCTCCGCATCAAATTCATAACCAGCTTCAGCAAAGTGAGCTTTCACCAGAGCAAGTGCCCTGTAACGGTGAGAAATCTTGTTCTTCTCTTCCTTCGGCATCTCCGCAAAACTTGAAAAAGTAAATGTAAGCAACCACGGAAAACAAATTACAGCAACAACAGAAGATGACAGAAGCTAAGAAAATGTTATCATAAAAATTATCGAATATTATCAACAGATGACATAACAGCAGAAACATGCAAATTCTTACGTTTGGTCATAGCCTTCAGGTTTAAATACTGGGTCCCATCCAAATATCCTGGGTCCCCTTGGAGCAACTATCTCACCCTACAGCAAGGGGCAGAAGATAAGAAAATGTTGAATTTATAACATTCTGATTTTCTAGTAGTAGAACGATAAGGACAAATACCAATAACATAAACAGCAAATGTAAATCAGTCATATCTAATAACTGTAACTAAAAATTTCCGATATGCCAAACCTTGTTTTGTCATTTATAATTTCAGGATTGACGTTCCCTAAGAAAACAGATACTGAAGTTGACAGAGAAGCTCCAAATTTCAATGTGACTACATGCAACATGCCAACTCCAACAATATAAGCCTTCACCTACCTGTCCTATTACAGTGTGCACTGCATTTAACTTTCATTTTAAAGTAAACAAAAAGCAGATACTAACAATGTTTGTAAGATAAACAAGTGAAGCAATTGCCACAAATAGATGTCCCTAGAGACAACATTACATTATAAATAAATTACATAGATAATATTTATTACTTTCACAATCAAAAGTAGCATGCTGGCCAGCCAAAATTATGAAACTGGAATACAAGTAAATGTTCAATTCAAATCCACTAAGCTAACAAAAGGCTACCTAAGAAAAACAACATGCAGCATGCCCACATTAGGAAAAGATAACCATCACAGAGTGTAGCATCATTAGATAAATTCATGAAAATACGTAAAGAAAACATTTAAAACTTTACCATAGTTTTGCCCTCAAAGGTAACCGGTTCAGAGCCAGGTCCAAGAGCAAAAGAGAACACGCATAATGCATAAGCTGATTTGTCCTCGTATCCATTCAACAACTTGTATAGGCCTAAAGTGATGAACGAAAAACCATCCATCAGTTCGAAATATCTACAATTGGAAAATATTACCAGACCCAAAAAAAAATATTAAGATAAAAAGTGAAAATAAAAACCTTCAACATGAGTCTTGTCTAAAAACCACTTGCTGCATATAATTTAACAAGCAAATCAGCCTCATCGTTTATTCTTAATAAACAAAAGAAAAAACTTACAAGATAGAAAGAGAGAAAACTTACATGTAAGGGCCTGCAAACAAAGAATAAATAATCAGCATCTAGACACAGTTACATGCAATTGAACCACAAATCAAAGTTAAATTTAAGAGAAACTTGAGGGAAATTCAGTTTACAAACTGGATCAAAGTCTGGATAAATAAGAAAAACATGTTGTATCATCTGATAATTAAATTGCTAGTAAATTAAACAAACCTTTCAACCTTTCATCGGCTAATCTGTAGATCACAAGGTGATCGGAATACCTAAGGAAATGTCCGTAACTTAGACGAGAATTACCTGGAAGTCCTTTGAGTGCATTGTAGCAGAGACACGTGTCCTCTACTAACACAGGTCCTTTCACCTTACATTCCAGACGGACATGCATAATCATTATTCGATCAACAGTACAGAAACTGTTTACATAAGGTCAAGTATACGCGTACCTTCTCAGCAGCTAAACGAGCTTTCTCCTTGGAAATGTCTTCAGGTTCTCCTTGCAGTTCCGGAACTGTACATACCACAACAAACAGACAAATGAAAAGTTGAAAAAGAAATTCCTTAAAGTAGAAGGAAAGAAAATTAGAGAGAGAAGAAGAAAAAGGAAATTACGATCAATCTTCGCAGATCGGAGTGGAATTGACTTTCCGATGATGGCGCGGACTTCTTCCAGCTTCTTTGCGTTCCCGGTAACGAAGGTCACCGGCTGTGAAACCGCCACTTTTGCTGCCGCTGGTGCTGCCATATTTCAAATACCTACTCAATTTTTTTTTTTTTCTCTTTTCCGTTTGGTTTGGTTTCTTTTGCTAGTTATTCCACATGCTTTTGAAAAGGGATTTATAGAGGGTGATTTTGATTTCCAAAGGAAAATGAAGAATCGCCGAGGAATTCTTTTGCTTTTAATTTTACTTTACAAATACAGCTGGTTGGTTGCAGTGCTTATTCAATGCCTAAAATAACCCTGCTTAATACTCGAAACTCACCCATATTTATGCTTTTGTTTGGGAAGGTAAATAGTTTAAAGAACTCATCTCTCTTTTTTTAAATGGGAATTTGGCGGCATTAATCTATTTAATTTTAAGATTTAAGAGTAATTCTTTCAGGTTTTCTTTCTCAAACAGGGGCACGTATGTAATTCAACAGGTCAACTTTACTAAAGGAGAAGTCGAAAAGCAGAGGAAAATAAAGAAGCAAAAGAGATCGGAGGAAAATAATATTAATTATTTTTTAATTGAAATTTAGAATAAATAAATTGGAATAAAAATTTCAAACGAATTAATTAATTAACGGACAGGATGAGTTACTATTTATTTACCATTATTATTATTAAATTTTCTTTTATTTTGCCTTTTCGTTTGGAAATAAAGTGCAGTGCAGGGTATTAGATAAAGTCCTCGAGGAATAAACAGCCATTTGATCTTACCTGCATTATATTACGGTACTACCCTTTTATCTTGCACCAATTTCCAATAATGCCATTAACTTAGCTTCCAAGGTTACAAAATTTTAAAAGAAGCTTCCAATCATTTTTAATCCCTAAAACTAAAGTTAGCGACTTTTAAAATTAAAAAAAAAAAATCTAGACACTATTATATATATATATAAATAAAGTATTGAAACTAGAAGACCGTGAGCGATGGTTGGCGTTGGTGTGTTAATTGTGGAAAAACAGAGGTCAACGAGGGTTAGTCAACCTAATGGCGTAGGCTCTTCTACTATATTGGGCCACACAATTTTCCAGGCCCATTTTTCTTTCTTACATGATTATTCATAACTACAGTAGAGCACGGCCACGGGAGTGTTTTTATTAAAAAAAAAATTAAAAATAATCTAAAAATTACTTCTCCTAATTCTCAGAATCTATTTTTATTTACTAATTATTGGGTAATTTTATAATATTTTAAAATTATTTTTCTAGCTATTCATTTTTTGGATAATAGAAAATAATTGTGTTATTTTCCAAGAAGTCGAAATCCATGCACGTTTTTCGTACTCCGAGTCTCCATGGGGTTTTTCTTTGTTGTGAAGTCGTTTTCATTTTGTCCTGTTTTTTGGGACTTTAATGATTTTTTTAATAATTTTTTTTGTGATATTTAGTTATTTGATATTATTTTATTCCTCATTTCTTTTTGCATATATAATATATATACGAATATTATTTTACTATATATTCCTAATATTTTTCAATAACGTTAATGTAACTATTGAATTTTGATTATTCAACAATATGATCAATTTGGATCTGTTTTTCTTGGTAAAAAAATGTATTGCTTGTGCATATTTTTATGTAATAACTTTTAATTTTATCCAAAATAAATATATTTATTTGAAATTTGAAATATAAATCTATAAAATTTAGATTCACGAGGCTTTCTATTTTTTCTTTTTATTATCATTTTTTTCTATTATTATATCATAATACATACAAAGATGTAAAATCATATATTTATTTTAATAATAATGTTGATTTTTACTTTTCATAATCAAAATTATCATTCAAGTTAATAATCACCTTTAACTTTTCAACTCATTGTTGATTTGTTCGAATTTGTTATTTTTTAAAAAATGTATCCAATGAATCTTAATATGATATTAAAAAATAAACAGAATAATTGTTATATAAATGCTAATTTTTATATTTTAAAAATATTATTTATTTATTTATTTATTTATCCTGCACATTAAGGCTTTTATGTGGGAAGGTGTAAAATAAGGAAGACAAGAAAATATGAGAAGAAAATTAAATTTCTTTATTTGAGAATGGAAGAAAAATAAAGAAAAAAAGGAAAATAACATTTATTTTCCATCCATTTCAATTCTTCCAATTTGAAAAGAAAATAACTTTTATTTGTATTTTATTTATATTTTTCTTTCCTCTTTTATTTTCATTTCTCTTCCAGAAGTTTTCTTCCCCTTATTTTCCTTCCTCTCACAAAAAATTTTCCAAACAAAGGGTAAGAGAAGGGCGGTGGACAAAAGGCCAGAGGGCGATGTTGAAGATCCATGTCCGAATTAAACGCCTTATGACAGCAAAAAACGAAGCCCAAAATGGACAGTAAAAACGAAGTTGTTAAGGAAGCGGAAAATCTCCCTCCTTATGGGATCCTTTCTGAATGTGACGACGATTTCTCGTCTGTTTGGTTCGCATGGTGAAAAATCATTGCAGGAATCGGATAAAATCATATATACATACATATTTAAAAATTCCTGGTTCAAAGGTTCTGACCCTATAGAGTCATCCGTTCGGCATCACTTGCTTAGCTCAGAGTCAATTGTTTTGGTGAACCAATTTTCAGCAGACCAGTGTTCATCTTGTAATAAAATCATATGTCCTATATTATATCAAAGACAGGGGAAGGTTCAACTTCTGCATGACATGTCATCTTGTAATAAAGTCATATGTCCTGTTATGTATAAGCCCGATCCATATGGAAGTGACAACACCAAAATGTCAACATGCATGGGTATATTGGGAGTCACATGTTCATGGGTCCAAATCGTATCAGTCGATCCCTAACTACAACTAGAACCCATGGCCCATGAGGATGTTATCGACCCAAAATTACCAGTATAACACCAAGTGCATGCGGTTCGAACATGCAATATATATTAAGTAACGATTTTACGAGAGTTCATGTAGAATGATGAAAGAGGTCGAGGATACGTGGGGACATGATAATGAGGTACATGCAAAATCATTTTGACGTGGTAAAAGGTAGAGCAAGGAGTAGGTGTGTTTAATTTATGATTTTAGTTGGATTAGTGACAGACAAAAACGTGTATAGATTCCCATAGGGGAAATTCCCAAGGCCACGACCCTTAAATTAGGGTAGTGGGGGCTTTGAAGCAGCGCCGTTTAGCTTTATTTTCTTGTTCCTTTCTGCTCCTAAACTAGTCATTTTTAAACAAAAAGACCTTGCTTTAATTTTATTTTAATTATAATTTATAAATTTCCCACTTACCCAATATATAATTTTCAAAAAAAAAAAAATACACTAAGGTGTCATTAAAGAGGGGTTTAGTTTGGTCAGGCAATTAGTGGGTTGGAAAGCAAGACAAAAAAAAAAAAAAAGGGAAATAATTTGATTCCCATCCTCACGTGATATGGCCTCAAAATCTGGGATGTGCTCTTATTGTTTCTTTAAAAGTTCTTCCTCTACTGGATCCACTTATTGTCAATTGTATTTATTTTTTCTAATTTACTATTATTTTTTTTATTTTTTATTTTATTTTTTTCACTACAAGTCATGGATTGGGACATGCCCTGTTTTCATTGATTTTGTTTCTTCTCTCCATTTTTCTTTGGTTTCCTTTCTTTTTTATTTTTTTTTCCCTTCGATTCTTTTAATGGTTATTATGGGAATGTAAGATTTACCCGTTTGTACTTGGCCCACATTTGAGGGTATCCCAGCCATATGATTGAGACCCTTTTAGCCTATGATCATAGTCAACACCTTCGTGCATCCTAATCTTACCTTCCATGCAATGCTTTGCCCCTTGTAGCATCTATTATTGCGCACAGCTCCAAAAACCCAAGTCTCATAGAGTAGAGAGAGCAGGGTTCCAAATGCTTGCATTTTAATTGGGTTTTATCTTAATTGATTTCAATTTATTTATAATTGAATTAGTTTAAATTAAAATTTGTAATGTATCATAAATTTAAATTAACTTAATTAAATTCTAAATGAATATAATAAATATAAATTATAAAAAGGTATTTATTTTTTATTTAAAATTTAAAAGCTATCAATAATATGAATCTTTATGATTTAATATTAATAATTAAATTAAAAAAATAATTAATATATTTATATGATTATAAATTTATAAATTTATAAATTATATATTTAAAATTAAATTATCTCTACATAATGCATTAACATCTTATTAAATCGACTTATAAACTTAAACAAGTCAAATATTATTTAATTTGAATTCAATTCATTTATCAAATGAATTTTACTAAATAAATTTGAATAAATAAATACACAAATAAATAAATAAATATATATATATTGTAATATGGATAGAATTTTTTTAACCATAAAACTACGTGAAATAACTTGATAATAAAATATAATATAGGATTTGGTGGTATCAATTCAAATAAATAGATGCAAGAATCTAAAAGTGAATTAAAACTGGTGTGAAGGATGTGAGCTTTTGACTATTAAATGATTTTATTAATGATATAATAAAATAAATGGAATCTGGAAGTAAGGGCAGTCCATCGGAGGAGACCTAAAGTCATATTTAATGTAAAAATTCTAACAGCTGAAGAAAGTGGGTTATGTTTATGATACTCCATGACTCCAATCGTTTTGAATCTTTTGACCATGCCTGATTTATGTATTTATTTTTATTTAAAGAAAATCTATACCCAATATTCATTATTTTGATGGATTTATAAATAAATTACAAACAATCACTATTTATCAATCCTAATCATCCTAAAATACAGTGGTTATCTTGTCAATATTCGAATTTTAAGGTAAATAGTATTTAGATAAAGAAAAGCATAGAAATAAATAACGTTGGATCTACCAGTGGACCGTACCTAATCTCGTAGTTCGAAGGATGCCTTGTGAATTGTCAGCCATGAACTGCTTATTCAATTGCTCAACCTGCCCTCTGTGTGAACATTATCAGGTTCAAATTTGAACTCAGGTACGCCCTAATCAGTATCTAATCTTAACGTTTTAATTAATTTTAATTGCTTTTACTTGAATTTAACTTCCTATTTTATTTATTTTTGTTCATTCAAGTTCACAAAGAAATTATTATTATATGATTTAAATTTTGATGCTTTTAAAATGTTTATTTTTTCATTGAAAATGATGAATTTTTATTATTCTTTCTACTTTTAGATAAATAATTCGAACGTTTAATGATCATGACCATAATTTTATAATAATCATATCTATATAATAAATATAAATATAATTATACAGCAATCATATTATTTCTATTAATGGTAAAAAATGCATATTAATATTTTTTTTTATCTTTTACCTTGTATGATATTTCCATTGTTCTCTAATTACTAGTTTACGTGTTCATTAATCTACATTTTTCAAAAAATTAAAATTGAAACTTAATAATTAATATAATATAATATAATACAAATAGGTGTAGATAGATGCAAGATGGAAGTAGAAATAGAATATGAGTCCATAAAGGTTAAGTCTTATGGGTAGGTGGTGGGAATATGGATGCGCATGGATGCAGTAAGCTTGCTGAGGAAGCGAGGAGCCATCATCATCATGTGAAGCCACATTGGCATGCATATTTTACTTTGAACCCCAAGTTAAAAATATGATTAACTCTTCCATTGCAAGTTAATTAACAGTCAGGACATGTCACAAATCCTCCTATCAAACTTCTCATATATATATATATATATATATATATATATATATATATATATATATATATATATATATATATATATATATATATATTGTGTATATTTGTGGGGGGGAGAGAGAGCGCGAGA